>JALMGJ010000004.1:37714928-37895697 GCA_023362775.1 Charina bottae
CCCCCATTTTCCTTACATACATATATATTAATCTATTCAATCGTTTCCAATTCTAGGAGATTGGACAAGTCCCTGCAGGTTTTCTTGGCAAGGTTTTTCAGAAGTGGTTTGCCATTGCCTCCTTCCTAGGGCTGAGAGAAAGGTCCAAGGTCCCCCAGCTGGTTTTGTCCGTAAGGCGGTACTAGAACTCACGGTCTCCTGGTTTCTAGCCTGATGCCTTAGCCACTACACCAAACTGGCTCTCAGCAGAGAGAGGGAGAGGGAGAGGGAGAGGGAGAGGGAGAGGGAGAGGGAGAGGGAGAGGGAGAGGGAGAGGGAGAGGGAGAGGGAGAGAGAGAGAGAGAGAGAATGAGAATGAGAATGAGAATGAGAATGAGAATTAAAACAATAATAATTAGGGATTTGATCTACAGTAATTGGAACAATTTCAGAATATTATGCTCCTGGGTGCTTAGGAACCTTGGCAAAATAGTGCCCTTTACCCAACTATGGCTGTTGCTTAATGTATCTTTGCTGCAAAAGTAGATCTATCATATTGATCCATACCGCAGTCACTTCCTGTTTAGACCATGGCAACCTGTTCTATGTGGGCTGCAACAGAAGGTTTGAGGCCTACAGATGGTACTAAATGCTACAGAGAGGATATGGACTTTGTACTGCTCCTACATTAATAATACTAGCTTCTAATTTGTTTGGGGGCATATTTCAAAATGCATGCTCTTACTGATAAAGCCCTGGCAGCTTGAGATCACAGCATTTTCTAGACTGCTTCTTCCAACATGAACCTATTCAGAGGTTACCATTTTCATCTAATGCCTTTGATTAACATGGGAATGCAGGACAGGGCCAATTCTGAAGCAGACCTAAACTAGGTTCCCATATCAACTTCCACTCACAAAGAAAGTCCTAGTTTGCAATGGGAGTTATTTGCCAGAAAAATGCTAATCTGTAAAATGGCTTTCTATCAGATTAGATTTTTATTTGTTCATGTAGCTGTGGTCACAACTCTCTAGCGTTCCAGGAAGAAGTATTTTCCATCAACAACCAACCAACTGATCTTGGCAACTGGAGATACCAGGAATTAAATCAGAAAATTCCTATGTATAAAAGATACAAACTATATCCCTTTGAGCTGTGGCTCCTCCCTTCTGCCACTTCTTTCCCCATGCGGATACTGTACAGCACCCTCTCTCAGCTGATTGCAAAACAAAGACATCAACGCATGTCCATGTACCAGAAAACGAAACCAGCCTTCCTGGCCACAAACCTAAAAACAGGACAAAACCCGTTGTGCTCAGTTTATGCTCATTCTCTAAGAAGTTAACAGCAAGTTAAGGATAATAGGGTTTGATTCTTCTTCTTTCTTGGACTAATGACCTAACAACTGGATGAAATTAACTTTAAAATTCAAAATCGGGATCTAAAATGCAGTTGCTTCCAGGAGAGGAACAGCATGCCAGAATTATAACACATGTAGGTTATCGGGCATCTCTACATGTATTTTCTTCTAACTTCATGTCCAAAAACTCCTTTGGGTCAATCACCCTTGGCTCCCTCATAAAATGTACTGACCATAAAATGTCCTGCAACAGAACAGATAAGCAAGTTCCACTCAAGGTGTTGTTGCCACATGCTTGTTCTTCCATCTGAAAGAAGGATGTGTTACCTCCTGCTTACTTTTCCCACCATGAGTGGCCAAACACAACATAGCTGGAGGATCTGCTGCTGGCATGACAGCCAGTCATATCAGAGAGTGTAATTTCTTCTACACCGCTCCCCCATCCCGTAATCTTGTACTCTGGGGCTAGTGAGTAACTCTGAAAACATTTTTAAAGAATGATTAAGCAACATGCCTGCAAAAATGCTAAGGGTAAAGGCAAGGGCAAGAAGGGCGGGGGAGGAAGAATTGTGACGCTCCATGCTTATTCAAGCCTTTGAGCAATAGATATATAATAAATATAAACAGGCTTTGCAGCCATACATAACAAAAGTAAACGTCAGTAATACAAGGAAAACAGCCGTTACTGTTACTGTTTTTAAAAGAGAAATGGAAAACGCTACAGCAGGAACATCTAGTTGTGTAAGAATCTCTTTCTCTCAGAATATCTATCTACACATACATAAACACACATACACACCCCTTCCAAAATAGTGGTTTCTTGCTCTTGGATAGGGCCTAAAGGCACAGCTGTAATTCATGTCATAATAACAGGCTACATTAAAATTGTCTTAACTTTTAACTCCAAAGCTAGTGGCAACTTGTATTGAACTTCAAAAGTGATCATTCAGTTTGCAGCAGAGACACATTTCTAAAGGGGGGGGGAGAGACTTAATGCAGTCAAATCCATCCATCCATCCAAGGAAATAAACCCAATGTGATAGTTAGGCCTTTATCAAATTTTCTTTAAGAAACAGCCTCACCCAAACAGTGGTTTTCCTGAAGAATGACCTGAAACTGTGATGTTACTGTAAGCACCCACAGGAACACTGAAGTGCCCTGTATTCAGCATGGAGTATTTTCTCAATGTGCAGCCATAAAGCCTGAGATAATACACTTTTTCAGCCAGCTCTGTTAACACACCAAATTGCATGAACGTCTTGCAATGCACATTTGTAACACAAGTTTCCTGAGCTGCACACAGTTAATTGTGCATGTTTATTTATAAATGGATTACTTTGTAATTACGATACAATACATCTCAAAGAAGATAGACTGTTGGGATTAAGGGAAACAGCATGGCTAACAGAAATCACAAGTTATTGTGAATACCCTTAACATTTTCCCTGAAATGAAAATTGCAAGGAAAGGATGACCAATGCAACTACAGAATATTTCTAAGATGCACCAGAAATTTTTTGGGCCACTTAAATATTGACCTGAATATTTGACCTGAGAGTTCACATCTATGCTCTAAAAAACTGTAGGCTCACTCTTATTCTAATTTTTGACTACACACACACTTAAAATGTATTCAATTTCTACAGTCATATTCATTTAAAAAAACAAACAAAGAAGAGAACAATAAAAACCAATTCATAATGAATTAACAATTTTAAAAAGTGGTCTAATATTAATGATAAAATACAGACAAGCATATCTAAATTCCACACATTGTACAACTATGTATCTCCCACCATTCCTTTAAAGAGCTTGGGTTGGCATAAATGACCTTTATTCTTCTTCTCCTCCTTAATAAAATAAAGATAAAACTGAGAAATAGCAAATTTTATGGCTGAATGACAATCTGAACCCAGGTCTTCCTTATCTGTCTAATACAATACACTAACCCATGAACAGGTAATCTGGATGCCAGTTCCTGTAATAGAGTTTTTGCAACTGACCAATCTGGTTGAGGCGGAAGAAGAGCTAAATCTAAAACGTTTCAAGGCTCCCAGGTTGCCTATCACTAGTCTAAACATTATTTATTCATTTACTGGAATTAAATCCTGCTTTTTCTCTGGGAGTTCTCTCTTCATTTTATCTCTACAACAACCTTGTGAGGGAGGGTGAAGTCAATTTCCATTGCTAGGCATAATCTAGAATGTGGATCTCCCCAATCTTAGCCAACCACTACACTTAATCCTTAATCTCACAACACATGGACAGACTCAACCAGAGTTTCAACTAGGAAACTGTGAGCACCTAGACCAAGCCAAATCCAAAAACACCAGGGAATACCTGAAAGCTTGGCATTCAGACAAATCAGCCATCGGTAGACATAGAGATAAACCACATTTATACACCATTCAAAAGAGACAACAAAAAGCTAAGAAGGAAACAAGGAAGACCAGAGCACATCCCCTCCAGCTGCCAACACCCAGATAAGCAGGGATTAACACCAGGCAAACAATCAAGCAGAAAACAACACCCTAATCATGGAACCACCAAGGAGAAAACGACACCCCACCAACACTGGCAGGGCAAGCTACTGGATATAAACAGGTAACAAACCCCACACTCACTAGCACTGATGATGTTACCTAGTTGGGTAATGAAATGTCTGCAAGCAAACAGCCAAGCCCAGAGAGCACTGAGGACTCCACAGCTCAACCTTGAGCTACAGATATTCTCTTCTATTAGAACCACTACACTACAATGTTTTCTATATGTAACAGTTGTGAATAATGTCCTTCTTTGCTTTATAAAGAATGGAAGAGCTGCAATTTCTCTAACTCTCAGCCATAAAGGTAAAAAAGTGATTTATATTTATGTTGCCCTAACACAGGGCTTTCCAAAGTTTCCCCGCGGCGACACACCAACCGCTGTTGGTGTGTCGCCGCGGGAAAACCCGGAAGTGCCGCCGTTGAGGCAGTGTGCAAAAACCCGGAAGCGCTGCTGCCGCTTTCGATTTTTGCGCGCGCCGTTGGTGTGTCGCTGCGGGAAAACCCGGAAGCGCTGATGATGATCAGCTCTTCCGGGTTGTGTGGCGACACACCAGACTGTGTGTGGCGACACACAGTTTGGAAAGCTCTGCCCTAACAAATGTTTGGCAGCCTGGAGCCAATGAACCATTAAGTGAATGAACCATTAAGTGAACCAAAGCCCAGGACTGCATGCTGCTTCTACACCCCAAAATAATGAATGACAAAGAGCAGGTGGATCTTCCAACAGTATCATTCTATCCAAACTATTATGATCCATTCACTTTTGGTTTTTCAGCCACTCTGAATGGTATATAGCCACATAAAATGGCTCAATCCTCACTGGGCTGTTGGAATCAGGGGGAGGAGGGAATCTCCTTCATTGCAGGTATTTTTCTTTTTAGAGTTACAGGTAGTCCTCACTTACTGACCACAATTGGGACCAGCAACTCTGTCGCTAAGTGACACAGTCGTAAAATGAAACTTCACGTGACTGTGCCGACTGATGGCATCAGTTCTGGCTGCGGTCGTTAAATGAATCACCCGTCGTCATTAAATGTGACGTCACGTGACTGTGACACACTGTGACCATCATAAATGCATGCCAGTTGCCATGCGCCCAAATTGCGATCATGCGACTGCAGGGATGCTGTGACAGCCGCAACGTCAAGGACCAGTCGTATATCTCCTTTTTCAGTGCTGTTGTAACTTCAAACAGTCGTTGAATGAGCGGTTGGTAAGTGAGGACTACCTGTATTTCAAGCTGCATTGGGATCTCCCAAGCCTTGTGACCTCCCTCACAAATGAATGGTGCTTTTTGGCTACAAAAAGAACTCACTTCTAGGCACTAGGAAAAAAAAAGTGGTGGTTGTGGGGAACTCCCAACTGCTACCTGTAAATAAGCTATCCTTAAGCCTTTTCCTGAATTGGCACCTTTTTTTTAATGAGTGTCTTTTATTTTTACAGGCCACTCTGTATTACTGCTATACCACAAACAATTTTGCTATTTTATTTCTGAGATTAAAGAATTAAGCAGACCTATAGTTCTACAGACATCCAGAAACCCTTCCTTTCAATTAATGCCTCTGATAACATTTACTCAGATAATTCTTTCTTTTCTTTTTTTTTCTTTTGAACAGTAGGATAAGAACACCAGTTATGATCCAAAACATTGAGTTCATTTTAAAAAAACAATAGGACTTTTTTACTAACCTATATTTTAAAAGTCAATATTTTTAAAAGTGTGCATTGATGGGGGGGAAATCATACTGCTTTAAAAAAGGAATCCAATTTTTGGACTCCAGCCCGTATCAATTGCTTTTTTTTTTTTTTTGTTATCCTCCCATTATAAGTGGTTTTACTGCATTCTTTTCTCAGAAGCATTTCAATAAAAATATCCAATCCAAAAAGAAAAAAAGAAGTGCATGATCTAACAAGTAACACATCTTTTTTTTAAAGAAATCCCCTCTTGAATAATAGATTAACCCCGTTCAGCTCCCTAAAGGCCATCTTCCTTTCACTGCAACTGAGTTTTGCTAAGACTTATTTTTAAAATATTGTCCAAAACTAATACATTGTGAAGAAAACTAAGCTGTAATCCAAGGTCTGTGCCCACTTCTTACTGTCACTGCTAGTGCTTCTGTGGCATTTAGGCTAGTGAACAAACTACTGAGCTGCTTTCCAAAAGCTCTTTCCTCTTAACTCCACCTAAATTATCTGCTCCGTGACTATTTCGGGTAACGCATGTCTTGTAGCTAACCTTATTCCAACCACCACCCTGTACTCTATGTGATAGTTTTTGCTAAACGGTTGCGTTAAATAAAACACGCGCTGAGCTCTTGTTAACCATTAATATGTATTTCCCTACCACTCACCTTAGCTTCTGCTCAGGTAGCCCCTGAAGACCCAGGCTATCTGGGCGATCCCGTCTCCTCCTGTATAGACCTGAATGAGATAATTCTTTCAGCTGCAACGTAGTCATTCCGCTCTGCCCTATTCTCCCCCCAGAAAGGTTTCTGCTGAACGGCAGCACAGCTGCCAAGATGCTTGGAGAAAGTTCGTGGAGCAGTGCGTCTGCACACCTGCACAGATCAGCATTAGAACTCTCTTCACACAGGCAGCTGCTGAGCTGCTTCCTGTTTCTCATAGGTACACACCCTCTAGAAGAGCCCTGCATTTCCTTTTAGCAGCAAGTCTCGTATCTAAGGGATGCTCGCAGGGGAAGCTGAGGGCCACTGTTTCGTACCTAGGACAAATGCAAATCAGGCCACTAACTGTGCTAGAAGGTTCCCGCAAACCAGCAAAAACAGCAGCAAAATCTCTTCAGTCCTATTCCTGCTTCTCATAATCAGATAAAAATCTCAGCCAACTAAACTGTTACACCACCTTGAATTGCAAGAAAAAGAAACCCCAGGAGCACTTTATTGATCTGGGGAAGCTTGTTGCTTTAAGTCTAGAATGAATTGATCTGATCCATCAAAATTGAAGCAGGGTGCAATTAAGTTTAGACTGAATTAATCCAATCAGGTAAAATAGAAGCAAAGAGTAATGAAAGAGAGTGAATGAATGAAAACTTTCTTTAACTTTTTCTTTAACACTCCTTCAAAATGCAAAATGAAGACTAAAGATAAAGCCAGATTGGGAGGTGGGTAGGGGTCTCAATATTCTTGTTCTGTTTAGCAGCATCAAAAGTTGCATCATCCATCGCCTATCATTTCACTGTGCTTTGGGACAAGGTCCACAGGAGACTATGGAAAAGAGAAGGAAAGAAAAGTTTTCCTGCCAAAGAAGAAACTGATAACTTGAGATTTCCAAGTCATTTTACCTTGAAACAAAGAGCCAGCACTTCTAATTTTCAACAGGATACAAACTGACTGAAATTGGATCCAGAATTGAAAAGCAACATTGCACCACTATCAAAATCTAGAAGCTAACTCCAAGTAGAAGCAACATGGAAGGGAATATGCAGAGAACAAGAATATACATTGAAAACTAGTATTTGTATTTATGTTTCCAAAGGAGCATCCGTGTTGCTCTTTTGCAGCAAAAAAATATCCAATGCTTATAATATCATGGTTTGTCTTTAAGGTGCCACAGGACTGGGGTGTTACTATTATTTTTTAAAAATTATAAAATGGAGGGTTTTGCTCAAAGGGTTCTTACAAATCAATCAAGATATTTTTGGGCAACTATTCAGTGGCATAAGAACATAAGAACAGCTTTGGTGGGACAAATCAAAGATCCATTTAATCCAGCATCTAGTTTTGCTAAGTGCCCAGTTGTATGTAGGAGTCCCAAAGACAACATGAAGGCTACGACTTTCCCATTTTTCGCACAACTGGTATTTCCGAAGTGAAGCCCTGATGAACCTGCAAGTTTTAACTAGCTTTTAATGGCCATGGACAGATTTATCTTAATTAAAAATACCTTATTCTTTTTTAAAAATCAAGTTTTTTTAAAAAAAGAAAAGGCTTTGAGGAAATCCATTAGCATATTTTATAGCAACAAATTTCCCCATGTTGATTAACCATGAATGGCTCTGAAATCACAAAGGTTGCCAGATGTTATTGTTTTTCTTTTCCCTGGAGAAAAACAGAAAATCACTTAGAAAAACTGAATTCACCCACATATGACTAAGTCCAGTGACATCTAGTGGTTAAATTCTATAATGACATTATCCACAAAAGCTACTTTTCCTGTTTTTTACCAGGACTCTTAAGTCTTTTTATTTCAAGTTCTATTCATTTTTTTTAACCTGGCCCAGAGTTACTATGTATGGAACTCAAGAGAAATGTCATACAACACCCTTTCTGTAGGAACAGACAATACTTATCCCATACTCTACTATATCTATGATGTTGTTATAATTTTAAAAGCACAAATTATATTTCTTGGGAGTCTGTAGGTTATAAACCCAGAATACAATCTGTGGGAATAAAGTTGACCACAAACCCTTTTTGTTTTAATAAGAGTATGTCCTATTAAAGCCAAAGCACATGATGCAAATTCTAGTTTTTTTGTACGACTGGCTGCCAAGTGTGAGATCAGCATGTTTCTAATTGTATCCATCAAACATAGTTAGATCATAGCCAAAATCATAGTTGCAGTATAGCTTGCAGAAGAATTTATAGAAACTATAAAATTAAAAAAGAAATTATAATGACAAGCATCTTGGCAGAATTTCCTCTTGCCAAGATAATTCTCACCTGGCAGTTTTTAATGCAATCTACTATTCATAAATCTTTTGGTTTATTTTTGGCAAGTGGAATTTGCACGCGCACACACACACACACACTCATATAGGACTTCATATTTAAGCTTAAGACATGCTGGTGCTATCAAATCAAGAGCTATATTCACAGAGCATTAACATGATTTATTAGATTTTGGCTTAGCAAAACCCATACACTGTAGTCTGTAAACCATGGTGCATGATTTAGCATTAGGTGTGAACTGGCCACAATGACCTATTCCAACAAATTATAGTTAAAAGAAAACATGGCTTCTGCTTTCCCCATTTCTACAAAACATGATTGGGACTATCTCTACATTATCTACATTCTCTTCCTCTCAACATTTATTCTATATGGAAAAAAAACTGTTCCTTAGTCTTGGGTCTGAAATGAGACGCTTCTCTTGGCAACAGCGAAATCCACAGGGAGGGGTATGTGTCAAAAAAGTGAAGATGGCAGCTGCAAATGTGCAACTGAAGCCCCATCCCCTTTTATGTGCGACTCCCACTTCTCATGGACACTCCGAATATGATGGGAAAGACCTGTTACACAAAACCACAGTTATTACATTCAGGGAGAGAGCTGGCAGAAATATTTATTGCGAAGACTGCAAATATATTTCATTGGGACACTGGCACAAGTATTGTTTATCCCCTTCAGACCCATGCAAGGAAAAATAAAATCTGTCTGCAGAGAGTTCCTTGCTACCTGTGCCTAAGCAAACAGTGATTTATCAAATCTATGGACGGAGTGTACCCAAGCAGTGTGTGATACTACCTCACTTAGAGAAGATATAATCTGACATAGTTAACTAAGCATTTTAATAAAAGTCTTAGCAATTTGTGATGGTCAGCAAATATTTTCACCAGAGGGCTTCTTTGAGAAGGGGTTGGGTTGGAAACATAATCCCTAAATGGCTTATGGAAAATACAGTTGATTCTGATTTCAGTCCATCTCAATTCCTTCTTTTTGGAGCCTGGAATAGCCTGTTGGTTTCCGTGAATATTCACATAGATTTGATTCACACTTAGTGCTAAGTATGTAGAAGATAGGATGGTGGACTGCAACTGGAGAGACCAAGGTTCATGTCCCACTTGATGATGGTGCTCCCCAGCTGAGTGAACCAATGACTCTCTCTCAGCCCAGCCTACCTCAATGGTAGGGAATAAAATAAGTTGAGACCCCACTTCTATGTATGCATATCCAGAGAAAAGGCAGAATATGCATGTAACCACTGTATGTACAAATAAATAAGCACATTACAGCTTGCTTAACCATGATTTACAGAATAAACCACAACTGGCTGATTCACACAATAAGGTAACTCAAAACCATACTGACCACATTATCGCTTAGTGCAATATGTGAATCCAGTAAATAGTTAAAGCTTTATTTATTTATTTATTATTTGAATTTATCCCCGCCCATCTCTACCATGGTAGACTCTGGGCGAGTACAGTACTCGCCCAGAGTCTTAACAGTACTGTAAATTACTAAATTACTGTACTGTAATTTAACAGTACAGTTATATGAACAGAAGGTACACTGCATAAGAAGTTGTTTCTCTTTCAATAAATATATCAACAGAACTACTCTCGTGTGCCTAATTATAGACTGAATGACTTTTAAAATGCATTTTAAAATGCACTCTTTTCTTTTCCTTCCCATAATCAATTGCTTCTCCCCCTTCTTATTCCGTCTCTTTCCAGGTTCTCTTAGCTTTATAGTTATTTCCCTTATAAGGAAGTTGCTAGTTAACTCTTGCATTTAATGGCAGCAAACAAGACAAATATCCCACTGAAATAATTTAAATACAATTTGACAGATTTCCCAAAATACTAACATAGATCTTCGGTAAGAAACACTAAAAAAACACGGATCAAAATTCTATGAATAGAGTACATTACCAGTGTTTTCAATATATACTTTAGACTAGTAAAAAAAAGTCCAACTAATCCAAAACTGCCTCTGTATTAAGTTTTTGTTTTCAAGATAAATGCTGAATATGCAATATTGACAAAACTCCATGACTCCCTCTTCCCCTATCATAGGCAGTTTTGGTTCTCTTCCTGAACACCTATTATGGAAGTTTTTCTTCCTTAACTTCAACACCAAATTCTTTAACAATTATTATTTAGAATTTTTATGCAACCAGAGGAAATGAGAGAAATAAGATCATTTCATTTCTGCTGAAATATTACCTCCGGTTCCTGAGCTATTTCCATTCAGGTGTATTATTCTACGCAATATTCCAGAATTTGGCATTTTGCCTCCCATTGCACTTCCCTCCCTATCCTTTTTCCTGTCCTCCTACTTAGATTGTGCCCTAAAGGCAGGAACTGTCTTGCTTTACTGTTTTTAAATAAGCTGCTCTGGGTGTCTATTTCAGCTGAAGTAAAATGCTTAGATGAATCTGCAGGAAGATGATTCCAGCTGGCCCTTTATCTCAGTGGAACTAATAGCCTGGATGCTACAGTTTTGTTACAGACCTCTCTTGCTTCTCCTTTAGGCCTAGACAATGGCAATTAACGGAAAAGGAAAGAGGTCCATGGAAGGAGACATGCTGAAAGAAGTTACGGCTGGTAGGAACTCCACTGGTCACATTGCTACAGTCCCTGTTATAAGTCATACTATCTACCTTGTAAAAAAATTTTGCCCCAAGGTGGTATGGGTGGAGCAGCCCGGTTGGTAAGCTCTGCTCAGTGCTTGTTTTATTTGGCTTCTAGCAATTGTTTTCTGGACTCTTTATTTTTATTCTACGGTATCTTGTTTCCTTAGGTCTTTGGTTTATCTTATTTTATCCCCATATTTTACTTATCACATGAATCCACAATTCTGCCCTGCAGCATGGAGGTTCCGGGCGCAATGGGCAAGAAGAAGTGACAGAGAACCAGCCCTGGAACTCTGAAACCGGCCAAGGCAGCAAAACAATTTAAGGTTAACAAACTCTTGACTAAAAAGGCTCCTACAGAAACCCTAATCTCCTGCAATTTGGTGAATTTTGCTGGTTTCTCTTCAGACAAAGGTGTAAGTCTTTCACCTTTTACTAAAGATTTCTGTGGAAAGAAACAGTTGCTTTGTAATTATTCAAAGCACTCAAGTATTAATAAAAGTCAAGACGAACTTCTTCATTAGCTTTTCCTACAAGAACCTTCCCATTTAATTGCAAGTGTTTTATCCTCCATTAGAGATTGTCTGGTTATGTGCTAATGTGTGAAGCCACAGTGTTTTTTTCAAACAACAATGACAACAACAATGCTTTTTCAAGAGAGGAGTATTCAGAGCACAATAGTGTCAGGAGGGTGTAATGATATTCAATGTTTTCTCCATACTAGATCATATTTTCAAGTGACTCCCCCCTGTATGGTTTAGGCCAAGGGTCGGAAATGGCGGCTCGCGAGCCACATGTGGCTCTTTGGCCCCTTGAGTGTGGCTCTTCCGCAGCTGAACTCACCCCCGCCCCTTCCACGCGATTGGATCCCGCCCCCAAACTCCGCGGCTCTCCCGCCCTGCCCCACCCCCACCCCGCGCAAAGTCCAGGTCATGTTGAGTAGTCACCCCTCGGATCCGAAGCCGCAGGTGGCGAGGGCGCCGCCTGCCCGCCGCGCTCGGTGCCCTGCGCCACAACCCGACGGCTGGCGGGGAGCGTCCCGTGATATCATTGCCGGTCTCTCTCTCGCTCCCTCTCGCGCTTGGCTCTTACGCGCTCTTGCTCAAGGCCAGGGCCACCCGCAGCCGCCCACACCTCGCGCACAGCCCGCGGGGCTCTCTGCAGCTCCCAAGGCAAGCCGGTCCCTCCTCTGTCGAAGGGAGCGGCAGAGAGCCCCGCGGGCTGTGCGCAAGGTGTGGGCAGCTGCGGGTGGCCCTGGCCTTGAGCAAGAGCGCGTAAGAGCCAAGCTCCGGGCACTGCGGCTGGGGTGCAGCGGGACGGGAGCGTTGCCGGCGGCCCACGAGGACCGGCCAGGGAAGGTGAGCGAGGGCCATGGGAGAACTAAGAATTGGGGGTGGCTCGCGGCGTGTGAATGCGTGAGAGGGCCGGCCAGATCCGAGCCTTTCCTCCCCGATGGGGTTCAGGGTCTGAACAGGCAGCATGGCCGTGGGGAAGAGGAAGGCATACGGCATCTTTATTGCCTCGTCCAACTGGGCTGCAATGCGTGTGTGTTTGACTGCCAAATATAACCAGGAGTGCAGAAGCATCTCTCCAAAACGGGCTGGGTGTGAAGGCCAGGTGGCTGCGCATAATTTTTCTGATGTTTCAGAAAAGGTGACGATTTGTGCAGCCGCCTTAAAACCAACTTCTCTGACTTCCTTTGTGGGAGGAGGCAGCAGCCCTTCTCAGCCCAGCAGGATGTAGCCTGCAGAATTTTCTCTCCTCCTCGCAATGGTCCTTTTTGGAGGCGCAGCAGGGAGAGAGTTTTAGCCAGTGACATTCTCTCATCCAGAGCAGGGAAGGGGAGATTATTTTCTCTTGATCCTCCCCCCCCACTGCAAAAGCCTCCCTTCCTAAGTTGAAACTGGCTCTGATTGTAGGGAGAGATGGTCTGCAGATTCTCAACTCTTGGAGCTGTCGGGGCGGCGGCGGGGGGAGAGGCATTGTTAGGCTTGGTCGCTTGGAAATGCCCCTGCAGCAGGAAGGTTAGGGAAGCGTGCAGGCGTGTGGGGGGGGGCAGTTAAGGTGCTAGCTGCAACTGCCGCCCCCGAAGTGACCATATTCCACTCTTCCAACAGAAATTCCCCCAAGGAAAGGGTTGCTCTTTCCCTCAAGGAAATGTGCTTATTGCTTATTGCTCCAGCAATAAGGCTTGAGAAAAGGAGGAAAAACAGTGTGTGTTTTGCATTTTGCACGCCATTGGCTCCTGCCCCCAAACCCCGCCCCTTCCACGCGATTGGCTCCCGCCCACAAACCCCGCCCCCTTCCACGCGATTGGCCCCCGCCCGCAAACCCCGCCCCCTGGCTCTCGAGCATTTCAAAATGTGCACGAGCATGTCAAAATGGCTCCCGGCATAAAAAGTTTGCCGACCCCTGGTTTAGGCTGAAAGTTTACAAAAAGACAACATGTCTTGTAGACTGGAACAGAAGTATTTGACAGTATAAAACAGTTCAAACTAAAAGTGAATGAAGTAATGACATAACTATACAAAACCATAAATTATTATTTGCTTATTTTTCTAAATTTAATTTTTCAAGAAAAACCAACAGAAACTACATATGTGTCTATGTGTTAATGTATTAGTGGTGACAGTGTGGTATAATATTAACATAAGAAAAAGGAAAGCATTGCCCTTCCATTTCTGTACAATAATTCTTCTGGCCATCCCCATGCAGAAAAGGTCCACAGTTCTTGATATCCTGGGTGAGTCTAAATATTGGAGATACAACCAAGCAGAATACATGCATTGTTGGTAAGCAGTGAGCATTCTAGTCAATCCTGTGGATTTCCCTCTTGGCTTGTGATAACGCTCCATAATGCTATGCAAAACACAGTAAGTTCTGCAACATCTCCCTCTGCTGATAGAACAGCCGTCATGTTTCTGTGGCAACATGAATCATATCAAACTGGGTACATATTACATAAGAGCCAGTTTGGTGTAGTGGTTAAGGCAGGCTAGAAAGTGGGAGACGGTGAGTTCTAGTCCCACCTTAGGCACAAAGCCAGCTAGGAGACCTTGGGCAAGTCACTTTCTCTCAGCCCTGGGAAGGAGGCAATGGCAAACCACTTCTGAAAAACCTTGCCAAGAAAACTGCAGGGACTTGTCCAGGCAGTCTCCGAGAATCAGACACGATTGAACGGATTAAAAAACAAACATATTACACACTTTGATGCTTCAACCCAGTCTCTTTACTCCCCTTTTTATTTTCACTGGCCTATATAACTGATTTACCATGATTCTGAATTAATGTTTATTTCATAGGTATCAGATTAGTCAGCCTAAAGCTTTCCTATATTTCCTATCTATTATATTATATTCCTATCTATCTATTATACAGAGAATTGATTGATTGATTGATTGATCATGTGCTGTCAAGTCATTGTCGACTCTTAGCAACCACATAGATAAATTTTCTCCAGGAATACAGAGAATATCATTCCACTATTAGAGAAAATAATATTCTTCTGTGGTAGAAGAATATATATTTCTGGATTCCAGGGAATGGAGAAGGGGTAAATTTGCTACTCCCCCCACCCAATGGATCTCTTGAATTTCTATTCATTAAAGGCACCAAACCTCAATCACAATGAATTTGGCAATCCTGAGAGTGGTAGTTTATATTCACAAAAGTTTGCAACATTAGTCATACTAGCAAACATTACTGAATAGGTAAGGAGACTTGGAATTGTAGTCCAACAGTTGTGGAAGGCAGAGAAAGCTACAAAAAAACAGTCAGAATTAAAAACTGTTTTTGTAAAAAAAACAATGAGTGATGTGGACATATGTAAAAAAAAATATTAAAACAGGATAGTAGAGAAGTATTTTCAACAGTAAAGAAATAACAAATCAGTTGCATTTCTGACCTTTTGCAATGAGTCAAGAACAGAATTTTGATCCTTGTACCCTCCAGAGCAGTGTTTCTCAGCCTTGGCAGCTTGAAGATTTGTGGACTTCAACTCCCAGAATTCCCCTGGCTAGGGAATTCTGGGAGTTGAAGTCCACCCATCTTAAATTTGCCAATGTTGAGAAACGCTGCTTTAGAGTATGAAGGAAGGATATAAATCAAATTAACGACTATGATCATACTCCTCTTAGAAGTTAATCACTTTTTCTTGAATTGTTATGCCCTTAAAGCAAGGAGGAAATTATAGAGCACTCTAGGCTACAATTGCTTATCAAGATACTTGCTTTAAAATCCCATGCAAATATAACCACAGAAATCTGTCTACAAGGTTGCTTCAGACACGATCACAGAAAAGCCAAACCAAACTTAATGCGACTCTGCCAAGTAATAGGATATTTTCCAAACTGTTCCTGTGCTTGGAATGGCTTTGAAACAGTTTTAATAGTTAAAAACATTTAAATACAAGAAAATCAGCATCTATATGTGTATGTATATGTTAGAAGAAAGTCTTTAAAAAAAAAGCTAGCAAAAGAATACCTCCCTTTTGTCCACTCCTTCCTTTCTAAAACTAGCCAGCTAGCCAGCCAGGCTTTCCCATAAGAGTAAAACTGACTAACCCAGAACTACTTTAGTCTCTCTCTTGACTCTTCTTGTGGGGAACCAGAAGTACTGTAGCTGCAATAAAGAATCAGGACCTTAATAGTATTCCCTGCTTGTCAGAGTGGGAAGATGATAGGGACCTTGAATACAATCCCCTTCTTAGTTCAAGAATCCAAATTAAAGCCTCCACAACAGATGACTGTCTAGCTTCCAGTTGAGCACATCATACAAAGAAGACCCTGCTATAATTCTTCAGAAGGGTCCTGTGTACACTGTGAATATATATTTTTTCTTTAAACTATTCTGCAGATGTTAACTAACATTCCAAGAGGCACAATTAAAAAGACAAGAACAAAAGCACAATTGAAGGCAATGCTGTCAGATGTAAAGGGTTTAACTGCAGTAACTCAGCCAACAGATACTACTACACAAATCTCACTTCTCTAGAAATGTCTAGATATCCATATAAGGCCACATTTGTTAAGATATCTTTCTGAAACAATAACACAATACATTAAACAGTAACACAAACCATGTAAACTGGAAGAGAATTTAGCTTCCTTAAAATAACAACATAGGAAGATGCCAATACTCACACTGTATTATTTGTCAGTTGACAAAAGATCTAAAGAATAAACTAGAGCTGTATATAGCTTTGGGCTGAACATTTAGCATTCACTGAACTTCCTCATGGTCATTGCTGACAGAGGTGATAAAAGCCAGTGTGACTTTGCAAACCACTTCCTATTATTTTTCACTCTGAATTTAACTTGAAAAGGAAAATAAACAAAAGCTCATAGTCTCTGGTAGCATCAACATCACTTCCAAATGCCATTTCAAAACTGTGGGCACAGGGTTTTTTTTTTTTTTTTAAAGAGCACTTTCTTGCTCAAAAATTTTATTATTTTTCCCCTCCCCTCTATTCCAGATTCTATATCTCAAAACACTACATAATCTCAAATGTAATTAGAAACTCATATGCGGCAACCATTCTGAGTTCCCTGAAGGTACTGGATACAGACATGATATGTAAAACAGGTGCTACAAGGCCTGAATTGGAAGAAAAGCACTTTCTATTTAGACACGGATGGGAAAAGTTCTTAAAGCCAACTGCATAACAAACGGACTGGGAAAGTCCTGCAACACTACCATCTACTACTTTTACAAAGGAACTCAGGTTTTTTTTTACCATGTTTTCTTGTTATTAGCACTTTCTTAACTTGCTGCCCCCAAGAGGAGTGGGACAGAGGTGCACAAAAGGCACGGGATGTATTCCAGGTTCAGGAGGGAATGGCAAAAAATTGGATGAAATTTCAATGTGGCTGTAAGCTTTAAGGAAAAAGCCAGAAGACGTATCTATGCCATGAAAGTGAATGGTCCAACAAACTTAGATGGCCATGTGGAGGGGAGAAAACCTCATACAAAGCCAAACATTATCTCCAACAGTGATGGGGAACTTCCTGGTGATGATGGTCAATAGAGTGCTTATAGGAAGCCTGGGCTTGATCCAATTATTCCTTGAGGAGGGGTTAAGCAATGTAAAAGTTCCTGGAGAAAATGGGAGCATTTATATAACAATTAAGGTACTGTTCTAAGGAGGCATTTATCCTCTCCATCTTTGCACCTAGCTGTGGACGATGGACCAAACACAGGTGGATTTTTTCATTCAAAAGTTGAAATACAACCTTCAAAAAACATGCCTTAAATTGTGGGCTTCTGTCAGAAATATTATTTCTTTCTGAAAATTTGTTGAATGAACAGATGAGCTGTTTCAGAAATGCAATGGAAGCCATGATGGAATGAAATGAGTTAAGAAGATAAACTCCATCAGAAAGGTATCTAGACTTCTGACATATGGTAGGTTAGTTATAAAGTCCAAATAAACTGTTTCCCATGGCCCCTGCAGGAGATTATGGGATGCAACAGTCTAGACTAAAGGTTTAGCAAACCATTTAAAGCAGGGTTTCTCAACCTTGGCAACTTTAAGATGTGTGGATGTCAACTCCCAGAATTCCCCATGCTGGCTGGGGAATTCTGGGAGTTGAAGTCCACACATCTTAAAGTTGCCAAGGTTGAGAAACCCTGCTCTAAAGGGATGAGAACAAATACAGAAAGAAGAAATGCAGGAATTAATAACTGCACTAACACGAGGCCACTAAAAGTCACAGAAGAAATTGGATGTTTTCAGTCCTTCAAAATACCCACCCCACCAGCCACCACACATCTTCCTTCTAGGAAGGAGGGATGTATAAGCCAGTCATTATGGTGTGGTTCTTAATATTCCCAAGAATAGAGGGAGCAAGGCGGCAAACTCTCCCCCTAACGCTCATTTATCTGAGCTGGTACATAGGGGTCCTGCTCCTTCTGAGTACAGATTCGATCACTTAGGGAAGGAGTCTCCCTTCAAGAGTCTCACAGGGTGGGCCAAGTATCAGATGGGGGAACCAAAGTTTTCCATATGCAGACTGGAGTTAGACAAGGGTCATGGGGCAAGAAATATTCAGACTTAAGTAATAAAGCGTCAACTTTATGTTCATGATTTAGGAATCTAAGAAATAGAAATGTTAAAATGAAAACAAAGTTAAAATGAAAAGAAATCTACCTCACTTTGCACTATGTAAGCTTTGGAGAATTCTTTTGATCCATTTGGACCTTGTTAGGGTGGTAGATTCAGTCCCATCTGCTATCTTGTTTGGTTTATAGGTAGTCCTCGTTTAGCGGCCACAATTGGGACTGGCAATTTGGTTGTTAAGTGAAGCAGTTGCTAAGTGAAACTGTGACTGTGCTTATGATCTTACTTCAGCTTTCCTTTGCTTTACAGACCTGCGAAGGTCATAAATGTGAGGATTGGTCGCAAAGTTACTTTTTCATCACCATCATAACTGTGAATGGTCGCTAAATGAGGCAGTTGCTAAACAAGGACTACATGTATTGGTTCACTGATGCCGCTTGATTCTGATACAGGAGCAAGGCATTGGCAACTTGACTGACGTTTAGTGGGGTCAGCCACTGTTTTTCCTTGGTGTTGAGGCAAATGGGAATGAGGAATAGGCAGATCAAGCTGTCAAGCGTCTCACAGTAAATCTCAGTAAATTTTGGCTGCAATCTCAGCTCTCTGGACACTAACTCTTCTGAGTTACTCAGCAGGACTCTCATAGACAGAAGTTGGCTTGATTAATTTATTGCTAACAAGAAGCACAGAAGATCTGTTTACAGAAGACAAGAGCTTATATATAGATCTATGATCTGGGGCTTGTAGTCTAGGCATAACCTTTTTCCTGGTCAAGCACCACATTTCCTTAGGGTTAATCTGTCTGGAGCTTCATGCCAATGATGGGTGTTACTGGAGCAAGTGGTCAATTGTAATTTAACCTTCCCCTGAATTGAGTGTGTTTTTAGCTTCAGATATTTCAAGTTTTAAAAATCCAAAAAGCCAAAATCAAACCCGACCATTCCTTCTTTCTGACACTGATGCTTTTTTCTCATTCTTCCAAACAACAGACTATTATCTGAATCTGGGGCAGATTCATACATTTCAGAGGAGTAAATTGCTTACTTGGATTTTATATTTATTTTTACTTTTATATTTATATTGGTAATTTTATATTGACATTTTAGATGTATTTATGCTCATTGTTTTAATGTGTTTATTCTTGTAAACCGCCCAAAGTCCCTCTTTTTGGGGGAGATGGGCGGTGGCAAAATTTGAAAAATAAATAAATAAAATAAATACTTGAGGAGAGCTTCTGAAATTAGCCAAAGAGTGACATTAAATTTGGCCAAGAGCTGCATCCAGTGCTAGTGTTACAGGCTGCCCACCATTGACCTTCCTCAAATATTTCAATTCATGCTACAACTTGAGATCCTTTCAGATTATTTGAGCAATTAAAAACACAATTTTAAAACAAAGGCATATGCTGCTTCTCATATTTCAGGCTTTGCTGCTACAGATTCTACAAACCAAAGTGACTGTAGTGGTTGAACTCCCCATAGGTAAAATTACTGTTATATTTCCCCAAATCAAATCAAATTACACTCCTTTGTAATTGTTTTACATTATGATTTTGAAATGCTTTGAAGATCATTTTCTAGGAGAGAGTAGAAATATGGAATCATTTTTTTAAAAGAAGGCTTCTATCTAAACTTTGTAGAACCTGCTTTCACTGTTATTCATGGAGTATAAACATATATGTAATAGTGTAGCTGAAAGCATGCATCTTAGATTCTTTTGTTTGAAGGCAAGGACTGGGATTATTAAAATATTCAGGGTTTAAACCCTGAAATATCTCAAGCTAAAAACACACTCAATTCATGGGAAGGTTAAATATATGCTTAAATGTATTCTGAATACCTAAAGGATGGAACTTAAGTGGAACTTAAAAGACCTTCGCGTTGGTTGCATTCAGCCCATATTTCTTTGGGTGCCATTTCAACAAACATGTTTGTTTCTTTATTAGTCATATTCATATTCTGCATGCTTCTGGTAAAAAGCAGCAGTTCATTATAGATGAAAAGAGTATTTCTTTATATTGTGCAAGAATACTGTATTGTGCAAGACTTCAGAAGCTAACCACAGTAGCAGACAGGAAATATGGAATGTTGATTCATGATGACACTAACATTTTCTGTGCCTTAAAGGAAAACTGTGATAAGATTTCACTGCAAGACACTGGGGCAGCTGTGAAGTTTTCCTCATCAGCTTTTCACAAAGTAAGAAACTCCAGTCTCCAAGCCATTTGTTTTTTTCAAATCACTATGTTTGAAGTCAGTGGAACAGTTTGAAAGAAGATGAAGAATTATGGTGCTGATTACACAAAATAACAAATTCTACCATCTCAAGATGAGTTTTGCAGCTTGAGCAAGAAAAAGGCAAACATTCAAACAGTACAAAGGCAGTGCAAAGTCCAGCTGACTAAATCTGGCTTTCTTGGCAAAACAAACAAAAATATAATACAAGGCATACTGGATTTGCCATCCTGGCCTAAGAGGTGAAACACTATTTTATATAGTGATTTAAAATACAATACTCTCAATAAGATTAAAAGAGCACAATAGCAAACATCAGAAAACAAGCCTGTGACAAAAATAAACAGATATTTCCCAAAATGCAAATCCATCACCACATTATGCAATCAAACCTACCTTCAAGAGAAGGTCACAGAAAATAAATGACAGAAGAGATAAACTACTGCTCCACTTGGGGAAAAACATCTAGCCGGTTTCTTTTGCAGTGGGACTTTCTTTGGCAAAATCTTTGGCATGGACAGGTCTTATGCAGATCCCTTCTTTGGGTCTAGAAATCATCCTGAGCCATGCTGAACAGTCACTAGAGCAGGCCAGCAAAACTCGTAGAGAGGAAAGGACCACATTGCTACATTAAAAATAATTGTGGGCCACAAAGGAACAGTTGGCATACCAATCAGATGTTTGGTAGCTAGTAGGATCGTAAGGCCTGGAGGTGTTGGGTAGTATGTCTTTCAGAGCAAAGGTGGCTGTGAAACACTAGGTGGTGGCAGCAGATCCTTCCTGGCGGTGGCTACGTTTGGTGGTAGTGGATTTGTTGAGTTTTCAAAAGATGCTGGTGGGCTACACAAGACTGCTTGGTGGGTGCCACGGGCTATATGTTGTGCAGGCCTGTGCTAGAGCATATTTGGTGTAGGACTCATTCTGAGGAATGAGAATACAGTGGTGCTATTGCATAGCAATAGTTGGCTGTTTTTTTGTGTTTGTGTTTGTGTGTGCCTTCAAGTCAGTGTTGACTCCTGGTCAAGACTTGCCTGGACAAGTCTCTGCAGTTTTCTTGGCAAGGTTTTTCAGAAGTGGTTTGCCACTGCCTGCTTCCTAGGGCTGAGAGAGAGTGACTGGCCCAAGGTCACCCAGCTGCCTTTGTGCCTAAGGTGGGACTAGAACTCACAGTCTCCTGGTTTCTAGCCTGATGCCTGAACCACTAAACCAAACCGGCTCTTACTTTGGTTAAGTATTTTGTATTCTCAAATACCTTCCAGAGGAATTGTCCAAGGCTTGTTGTCATCTGACCCAGGAAATAAATGTGGTGATACCTTTGGAAACCTGCTGTGGTAAATTTGCTAGACACTTTGAAGACAGAATTTACTCACCTTTAGAGTGACCTGAATGACAAGTTAATAAGGACCTGATGAGATGGTCCAATGCACTGTGTGGCTGAGATATGTAAATTTGACATATACAGCAACAAGGCCATGCCTATGCCTTATTGAACCTTTGCCTACCTTTGCTTTTCAGACCTAGCTGTTGTGGGAGGGGGATGCTAATGTCATTATATCATAAAGTTGCATTGATCACTTCTGGAAAAGGCCTACTTAGACCAAGGAGCTTATAACAACTACTGTTCAGTTACAGATGCCCTCTTTTCAGTCAAAGTGTTCAAGATGGTGACAACAGCAGTATTTCAGGCCCTTGAAGAAGGTGCACATTATTTGGGGGATTCGGTTTGATTTCATGTTTTGTTTTAGAATGGGACAGCCCTAATGAACTAAAACACCTGGGGAGAAAGGATAAGCACTCCAACCTGCATGAATTGGGCCTGATCAGGATTGGAATACTGTACACTTCCTCTTATGAAATAGCAGTATCATCTTCAGACTATCAATTAAATGTAATATGTTCTAAGACCTAAATGGTTATCTTGGCTTCCTAAGTTCTTTGATGCACTAAACGGTATCCTACCATTAATTAATACAAACCTCATGATGTATTAAGTGTTTACTGATTAATATCTGCCACAATAAACTGCAGTATTATCAATCTTTGCCAGCACTATTTCCAACAACTTTGCACACAGGGTTGTTGTAGGGAAAACAGGAGGAGGAAGGAGTATTAGGTATGTTCGCCGCCTTGAGTGATTTATAAAAATAATAAAGGCGGGATAGTAAATAAATAAATAAATAAATAAATACATACATACATACATACATACATACATACATACATACATACATCCTCCCTCCCTCCCTCCCTCCCTCCCTCCCTCCCTCCTACAGGGGGACTTTTTATCGGTTATTTTCCTGGCCAGTGTAAATACTGAAAACTATGTCTAGTAAGATATCATCACTTTCTCTTCAGACACCTTGCCTCTTCCCCATTTCTGCAACAGCCATTGGCTTACATCCATAACGATGGGGAATGTGGAAGAATACTCAATACGGAGGAGCTTTTCTATACTCAATGGCAAGATTTTAGGCCCACAGATGTTTCAGATTTCTAGGCCCACTGTTCAGTTGGAACTGGCTCTGCTGAGTAGTGTTTCCTTTTGACTGATATCCTTAAGTCTCATGAGAGGGCTCATCTCCCAGGTCTCAGAACCCAACTTGGAAAATGGACTTTGCACTGGGACCACCATGAGCTATATTCCTCTGCTGTCTATTTGCTCAAGAGGTTAATTTCTGGGTCCCCTTGACATCAGGGAGCTGTTGAGGCCATACTGCAGCAACACACAGAACACGGGACTAAGGAGACAAAGAATGTCACATGTGACTAGAGATTATCTTTTCTAAGGTGATTAAAGTTTTTGAGGTATTAAACGGGTGGAATTGTCCACATATCTAGCTTTTCACCATCTGTTTGGCTACAGTGGGAACAGAATCCCTGACCAGACAAGCTTTTGGATTGAATTTGAACCATTTACCCCCCCCCCAAATAAGCTTAACTCCAATAAAGGTGAATACTGAACTCTGATAGAAATATTACTTATTACAACACATTCCTACAGTAACATCTGAAAGACAAATGAGCCATCGGCAATGATGGGAGGAAAAAGTCTGTAATAAAATTTAGCATTATATGGGGAAATAAGGAAGAAGGTTCTCATTGTTAAATCTGAAGGATATTTGGAAAATATTGTGCAAAGCCCTTTTCTTTAGAGGGGAGATGAGAAAAAGGAAAATATTCTGAATTTTTTTTCTTAGAAATATCGACTATGAAATGAAAGGAAAACTCATGCATTCATTTTGTAGCACATACATTCAGAATGCAGTCTTGAAATTGTCAAAGCAGCATAAAGTGAAATAGACTTAGATGGAAATGGAAATGTGCACCAGGATAAAGATGGCTTACAACAGCCGTATCAGAAAATACTCTTTGTAAAATGGAAAATAATGGCCTTTCTGGGGTTAGAAAAAACCTTTAGTATATATATCATATCATATCATATCATATCATATCATATCATATCATATCATATCATATCATCATAATATATAATAATATTATATAATAATATATATTATATTATATTTTATTATTATATTATACAGTAATGTAATTTTATACTCTGGACTTAATTATTTGAGGGAAGGGGGAGGAAATTAAAGTGGTATTTCATTACTTCAAAAGATTATCATTCTGGTAAATGAGACCCTGAACATTTCTCCTAAAGTCCTGTCTTGCCAACACCATTGCTCTGCAGCTGAAGAGATCTCAAGAGCAGATTAATGAAAAATAAAATGTTGCCAGCAGCTTTTCCACCAGCAGATGGAACTAAAGATCTATTGTGCTTATTATCTTTATGTCATGTAATCAGCAAAGTCTCAACAAATGTGACAGATATTAGTTCTGACAGAGATGCTTAGGATCATGTTGAAATCACAAATACATTTATTCTAATTTCCTTCAACTCAAGGTTCTCCCTTATTTTCACCTTGTTGTTCAGCTTTAAAACAAACTATGTAGCTTAAGTAGCTTGAATCATGTCAACTGGATTTCTATTTTCTTAATGGAAACGTTTCGCTCCTTATCCAAGGGGCTTCTTCAGTCTGAGCAAAGTTGGTAAGGGAATCCTAAATATGTTCCTAGGTAGCTGTGTGACCTTACACCTGGGGCTAGATCATGGTTATATTGAGATGTAATTTTTAAGTCCTTTTATCATCTAATGGAGGGTCGTTAAAAACACCATGCTGCTGTTGAGCTTCTGAAATGGTCTTAATCTTCCTAGGCACAGAAGACAACACGGGGAGGAAGATGGGGGAGAGTTTGTGCCTGAGGCCCCCACCTCTATTCAAGGAAGGATTTTCCAAGTTGGCATAAATGGATTCCTTGACCCCTCTCTCAAACCACCTATCTTCTCTGTCTAAAATGTGAACATTAATGTCCTCAAATGAGTGTCCTTTTTCTTTTAGATGAAGATAAACTGCTGACTCTGGTCCTGTGGTGTTATTTCTCCTGTGTTGTGCCATCCTCCTGTACATAGGTTGTTTGGTTTCTCCAATGTAGAGTTCAGAGCACTCCTCACTGCACTGGATTGCATAAACTACATTGCTTTTCTTATGTTTTGGAGTTTGATCTTTGGGGTGTACAAGCCTCTGTCTCAGTGTGTTGGTGGGTTTGAAATATACAGGTATGTGGTGTTTGCCAAATATCCGTTTTATCTTTTCAGACACGCCAGCCATGTAGGGAATGACCAGGTTCTTTCGTTTACTCTGAGTCTCAGCCCTATCTGTCGCTGTTTTAGGTCTGGTAGATTTAGATTTGGTGAAGGCCCAATTTGGATATCCACAGGCCTTCAGGGCTGTTCTCAGGTGCTGATTTTCATTCTTTTTGGAATCCATGGAGGTGGGGATGGTTTCTGCTCTGTGTGACAATGTCCTGATGACTCCTAGTTTGTGCTGCAGTGGATGGTGGGAGTCAAACATCAGATATTGATCTGTGTGTGTGGGTTTCCTGTAGATCCCTATTTCTAGCTTGCCACCGGTCCCAATGAGGACTTCACAGTCTAGGAATGCCAGTCTGTTGTCCTTGGTGTCTTCTCTGGTGAAGCTAATGTTGGCATCTATAGTGTTTATATGGTCCGTGAAGGCCTGTACTTCCTGGGCCTTGATTTTGACCCAGGTGTCATCCACATACCTAAACCAGTGGGTGGGCACCGTTCCCTGGAATGTGTTGAGTGCTTTCTTCTCCACTTCTTCCATGTATAAATTGGCCACAATGGGTGACACAGGAGAACCCATGGCACAGCCGTGTTTTTGTCTGTAAAAGTCACCTCTGTATGTGAAATAAGTGGTGTTAAGACACAGGTCCAGAAGATGGCAGATCTGGTTTGGGTTGAGATGGCTTCTCCTTTCCAGGGTGCTGTCCTCTTCTAGTCTCTTCCTGACAGCGGATAGAGCATGAGTGGTGGGGATGCTGGTGAAAAGGGAGGACACATCAAAGGAGACCATAGTTTCATCTGTATCCAGTTTCAGGATCTTTGCTTTGGAAACAAATTCTTCCGAATTATGGATGTGGTGTTCAGAGTGTCCAACTAGAGGTGCTAGTATGGTAGAGAGGTGTTTGGCAATGTT
Organism: Charina bottae; assembly: GCA_023362775.1. NCBI lineage: Eukaryota > Metazoa > Chordata > Lepidosauria > Squamata > Charinaidae > Charina > Charina bottae. The sequence goes on from JALMGJ010000004.1 coordinate 37,740,992, forward strand.
GTATGTTACCGAATTGATGCTGCTGACTATGGGTCGGAGGGGTGTTCCTTCCTTGTGGATCTTAGGAAGTCCGTAGATGCAGGGGATGGCTTCTCCAGGATACAGACGGTGGTAGGTAATCCTATCGATGGAGCCATCATGTTCCAATTGTTTCAAACTGTCTATTGCCTTTTTCTTGTAATTGTTGGTGGGGTCTCTTTTCAGTTTTTCATATGTATGGTGATCCTCCAAAAGTGAGGTAATTTTATTGTGGTAGTCTGCAGTGTTTAGAACCACTGTACATCTTCCTTTGTCAGCAGGTAAAATGGTGATGGTTTCATCTTTGCTGAGGGCTGTCAGGGCTCTCCTCTCTTGGACGGTAAGGTTGGGGGGAGGAGGTTGAGCACTGGACAGAGCTGCAGATATTTTAAGCCGGAGTTGTTCTGCTTCTTCAAAAGGTAGGTGGTTGTTGTGGATGGCAGATTCTGTGGCTGTAATGAGCTCCACAACCGGAACTTGCTTGGGAGTGATGGCAAAATTAAGACCTTTGGCTAGGACATCTCTCTCTGGTTGGGTAAGTTCTCTGTCTGAGAGATTTTTCACCCACATGTTCTTTTTGTCCTCTGTGGTCCTGTTGTTGTTGTTCCTCCCAGTGGTTTCTCCAGTTCCTTGTTTCTGCTTGCTGCGAGAAAGAAGAATGTCAAATTTCTTAGTTTGCCTCTCCTTTGTCTTGTGATGCTGGGCCAGCTGTACTTTATTGCCAAGCTGAATAACTCTATCCAGGATTGGGTCAGGAAGGGTGGATGTGAGTTCCTGGTGAAGGTTTTCAAAATTGTATTGCAGGGCATCAATGGTGAAGTGGACTTGCCTTATTCTTTCATTTAGAAGATGTCTTTGTGCCTGCTGCAGGATCTGATCTGCTCTGTGACCCTTAACTGTAGATTGCAGGCGTAGGCTTGTCGGGATGAGTCTCTGTTGTCTGCATCTGAGGTTAAAACGTAGGTGGTTTCTATAGTCTGCCACCTTTCTTGCTGTCTTCTCGAATTTCCTTACCAACTTCAGGGTTTCATCCCCAAAATGTATGGCAATATGTCTATGAAGGTTCTCAGTCATCCAGGTGGAATTTTCTGTAGCTTGAATCATGTCAACTGGATTTCTATTTTCTTAATGGAAACGTTTCGCTCCTTATCCAAGGGGCTTCTTCAGTCTGAGCAAAGTTGGTAAGGGAATCCTAAATATGTTCCTAGGTAGCTGTGTGACCTTACACCTGGGGCTAGATCATGGTTATATTGAGATGTAATTTTTAAGTCCTTTTATCATCTAATGGAGGGTCGTTAAAAACACCATGCTGCTGTTGAGCTTCTGAAATGGTCTTAATCTTCCTAGGCACAGAAGACAACACGGGGAGGAAGATGGGGGAGAGTTTGTGCCTGAGGCCCCCACCTCTATTCAAGGAAGGATTTTCCAAGTTGGCATAAATGGATTCCTTGACCCCTCTCTCAAACCACCTATCTTCTCTGTCTAAAATGTGAACATTAATGTCCTCAAATGAGTGTCCTTTTTCTTTTAGATGAAGATAAACTGCTGACTCTGGTCCTGTGGTGTTATTTCTCCTGTGTTGTGCCATCCTCCTGTACATAGGTTGTTTGGTTTCTCCAATGTAGAGTTCAGAGCACTCCTCACTGCACTGGATTGCATAAACTACATTGCTTTTCTTATGTTTTGGAGTTTGATCTTTGGGGTGTACAAGCCTCTGTCTCAGTGTGTTGGTGGGTTTGAAATATACAGGTATGTGGTGTTTGCCAAATATCCGTTTTATCTTTTCAGACACGCCAGCCATGTAGGGAATGACCAGGTTCTTTCGTTTACTCTGAGTCTCAGCCCTATCTGTCGCTGTTTTAGGTCTGGTAGATTTAGATTTGGTGAAGGCCCAATTTGGATATCCACAGGCCTTCAGGGCTGTTCTCAGGTGCTGATTTTCATTCTTTTTGGAATCCATGGAGGTGGGGATGGTTTCTGCTCTGTGTGACAATGTCCTGATGACTCCTAGTTTGTGCTGCAGTGGATGGTGGGAGTCAAACATCAGATATTGATCTGTGTGTGTGGGTTTCCTGTAGATCCCTATTTCTAGCTTGCCACCGGTCCCAATGAGGACTTCACAGTCTAGGAATGCCAGTCTGTTGTCCTTGGTGTCTTCTCTGGTGAAGCTAATGTTGGCATCTATAGTGTTTATATGGTCCGTGAAGGCCTGTACTTCCTGGGCCTTGATTTTGACCCAGGTGTCATCCACATACCTAAACCAGTGGGTGGGCACCGTTCCCTGGAATGTGTTGAGTGCTTTCTTCTCCACTTCTTCCATGTATAAATTGGCCACAATGGGTGACACAGGAGAACCCATGGCACAGCCGTGTTTTTGTCTGTAAAAGTCACCTCTGTATGTGAAATAAGTGGTGTTAAGACACAGGTCCAGAAGATGGCAGATCTGGTTTGGGTTGAGATGGCTTCTCCTTTCCAGGGTGCTGTCCTCTTCTAGTCTCTTCCTGACAGCGGATAGAGCATGAGTGGTGGGGATGCTGGTGAAAAGGGAGGACACATCAAAGGAGACCATAGTTTCATCTGTATCCAGTTTCAGGATCTTTGCTTTGGAAACAAATTCTTCCGAATTATGGATGTGGTGTTCAGAGTGTCCAACTAGAGGTGCTAGTATGGTAGAGAGGTGTTTGGCAATGTTGTATGTTACCGAATTGATGCTGCTGACTATGGGTCGGAGGGGTGTTCCTTCCTTGTGGATCTTAGGAAGTCCGTAGATGCAGGGGATGGCTTCTCCAGGATACAGACGGTGGTAGGTAATCCTATCGATGGAGCCATCATGTTCCAATTGTTTCAAACTGTCTATTGCCTTTTTCTTGTAATTGTTGGTGGGGTCTCTTTTCAGTTTTTCATATGTATGGTGATCCTCCAAAAGTGAGGTAATTTTATTGTGGTAGTCTGCAGTGTTTAGAACCACTGTACATCTTCCTTTGTCAGCAGGTAAAATGGTGATGGTTTCATCTTTGCTGAGGGCTGTCAGGGCTCTCCTCTCTTGGACGGTAAGGTTGGGGGGAGGAGGTTGAGCACTGGACAGAGCTGCAGATATTTTAAGCCGGAGTTGTTCTGCTTCTTCAAAAGGTAGGTGGTTGTTGTGGATGGCAGATTCTGTGGCTGTAATGAGCTCCACAACCGGAACTTGCTTGGGAGTGATGGCAAAATTAAGACCTTTGGCTAGGACATCTCTCTCTGGTTGGGTAAGTTCTCTGTCTGAGAGATTTTTCACCCACATGTTCTTTTTGTCCTCTGTGGTCCTGTTGTTGTTGTTCCTCCCAGTGGTTTCTCCAGTTCCTTGTTTCTGCTTGCTGCGAGAAAGAAGAATGTCAAATTTCTTAGTTTGCCTCTCCTTTGTCTTGTGATGCTGGGCCAGCTGTACTTTATTGCCAAGCTGAATAACTCTATCCAGGATTGGGTCAGGAAGGGTGGATGTGAGTTCCTGGTGAAGGTTTTCAAAATTGTATTGCAGGGCATCAATGGTGAAGTGGACTTGCCTTATTCTTTCATTTAGAAGATGTCTTTGTGCCTGCTGCAGGATCTGATCTGCTCTGTGACCCTTAACTGTAGATTGCAGGCGTAGGCTTGTCGGGATGAGTCTCTGTTGTCTGCATCTGAGGTTAAAACGTAGGTGGTTTCTATAGTCTGCCACCTTTCTTGCTGTCTTCTCGAATTTCCTTACCAACTTCAGGGTTTCATCCCCAAAATGTATGGCAATATGTCTATGAAGGTTCTCAGTCATCCAGGTGGAATTTTCTGTAGCTTGAATCATGTCAACTGGATTTCTATTTTCTTAATGGAAACGTTTCGCTCCTTATCCAAGGGGCTTCTTCAGTCTGAGCAAAGTTGGTAAGGGAATCCTAAATATGTTCCTAGGTAGCTGTGTGACCTTACACCTGGGGCTAGATCATGGTTATATTGAGATGTAATTTTTAAGTCCTTTTATCATCTAATGGAGGGTCGTTAAAAACACCATGCTGCTGTTGAGCTTCTGAAATGGTCTTAATCTTCCTAGGCACAGAAGACAACACGGGGAGGAAGATGGGGGAGAGTTTGTGCCTGAGGCCCCCACCTCTATTCAAGGAAGGATTTTCCAAGTTGGCATAAATGGATTCCTTGACCCCTCTCTCAAACCACCTATCTTCTCTGTCTAAAATGTGAACATTAATGTCCTCAAATGAGTGTCCTTTTTCTTTTAGATGAAGATAAACTGCTGACTCTGGTCCTGTGGTGTTATTTCTCCTGTGTTGTGCCATCCTCCTGTACATAGGTTGTTTGGTTTCTCCAATGTAGAGTTCAGAGCACTCCTCACTGCACTGGATTGCATAAACTACATTGCTTTTCTTATGTTTTGGAGTTTGATCTTTGGGGTGTACAAGCCTCTGTCTCAGTGTGTTGGTGGGTTTGAAATATACAGGTATGTGGTGTTTGCCAAATATCCGTTTTATCTTTTCAGACACGCCAGCCATGTAGGGAATGACCAGGTTCTTTCGTTTACTCTGAGTCTCAGCCCTATCTGTCGCTGTTTTAGGTCTGGTAGATTTAGATTTGGTGAAGGCCCAATTTGGATATCCCAATTTGGATATCAAGGAATCCATTTATGCCAACTTGGAAAATCCTTCCTTGAATAGAGGTGGGGGCCTCAGGCACAAACTCTCCCCCATCTTCCTCCCCGTGTTGTCTTCTGTGCCTAGGAAGATTAAGACCATTTCAGAAGCTCAACAGCAGCATGGTGTTTTTAACGACCCTCCATTAGATGATAAAAGGACTTAAAAATTACATCTCAATATAACCATGATCTAGCCCCAGGTGTAAGGTCACACAGCTACCTAGGAACATATTTAGGATTCCCTTACCAACTTTGCTCAGACTGAAGAAGCCCCTTGGATAAGGAGCGAAACGTTTCCATTAAGAAAATAGAAATCCAGTTGACATGATTCAAGCTACAGAAAATTCCACCTGGATGACTGAGAACCTTCATAGACATATTGCCATACATTTTGGGGATGAAACCCTGAAGTTGGTAAGGAAATTCGAGAAGACAGCAAGAAAGGTGGCAGACTATAGAAACCACCTACGTTTTAACCTCAGATGCAGACAACAGAGACTCATCCCGACAAGCCTACGCCTGCAATCTACAGTTAAGGGTCACAGAGCAGATCAGATCCTGCAGCAGGCACAAAGACATCTTCTAAATGAAAGAATAAGGCAAGTCCACTTCACCATTGATGCCCTGCAATACAATTTTGAAAACCTTCACCAGGAACTCACATCCACCCTTCCTGACCCAATCCTGGATAGAGTTATTCAGCTTGGCAATAAAGTACAGCTGGCCCAGCATCACAAGACAAAGGAGAGGCAAACTAAGAAATTTGACATTCTTCTTTCTCGCAGCAAGCAGAAACAAGGAACTGGAGAAACCACTGGGAGGAACAACAACAACAGGACCACAGAGGACAAAAAGAACATGTGGGTGAAAAATCTCTCAGACAGAGAACTTACCCAACCAGAGAGAGATGTCCTAGCCAAAGGTCTTAATTTTGCCATCACTCCCAAGCAAGTTCCGGTTGTGGAGCTCATTACAGCCACAGAATCTGCCATCCACAACAACCACCTACCTTTTGAAGAAGCAGAACAACTCCGGCTTAAAATATCTGCAGCTCTGTCCAGTGCTCAACCTCCTCCCCCCAACCTTACCGTCCAAGAGAGGAGAGCCCTGACAGCCCTCAGCAAAGATGAAACCATCACCATTTTACCTGCTGACAAAGGAAGATGTACAGTGGTTCTAAACACTGCAGACTACCACAATAAAATTACCTCACTTTTGGAGGATCACCATACATATGAAAAACTGAAAAGAGACCCCACCAACAATTACAAGAAAAAGGCAATAGACAGTTTGAAACAATTGGAACATGATGGCTCCATCGATAGGATTACCTACCACCGTCTGTATCCTGGAGAAGCCATCCCCTGCATCTACGGACTTCCTAAGATCCACAAGGAAGGAACACCCCTCCGACCCATAGTCAGCAGCATCAATTCGGTAACATACAACATTGCCAAACACCTCTCTACCATACTAGCACCTCTAGTTGGACACTCTGAACACCACATCCATAATTCGGAAGAATTTGTTTCCAAAGCAAAGATCCTGAAACTGGATACAGATGAAACTATGGTCTCCTTTGATGTGTCCTCCCTTTTCACCAGCATCCCCACCACTCATGCTCTATCCGCTGTCAGGAAGAGACTAGAAGAGGACAGCACCCTGGAAAGGAGAAGCCATCTCAACCCAAACCAGATCTGCCATCTTCTGGACCTGTGTCTTAACACCACTTATTTCACATACAGAGGTGACTTTTACAGACAAAAACACGGCTGTGCCATGGGTTCTCCTGTGTCACCCATTGTGGCCAATTTATACATGGAAGAAGTGGAGAAGAAAGCACTCAACACATTCCAGGGAACGGTGCCCACCCACTGGTTTAGGTATGTGGATGACACCTGGGTCAAAATCAAGGCCCAGGAAGTACAGGCCTTCACGGACCATATAAACACTATAGATGCCAACATTAGCTTCACCAGAGAAGACACCAAGGACAACAGACTGGCATTCCTAGACTGTGAAGTCCTCATTGGGACCGGTGGCAAGCTAGAAATAGGGATCTACAGGAAACCCACACACACAGATCAATATCTGATGTTTGACTCCCACCATCCACTGCAGCACAAACTAGGAGTCATCAGGACATTGTCACACAGAGCAGAAACCATCCCCACCTCCATGGATTCCAAAAAGAATGAAAATCAGCACCTGAGAACAGCCCTGAAGGCCTGTGGATATCCAAATTGGGCCTTCACCAAATCTAAATCTACCAGACCTAAAACAGCGACAGATAGGGCTGAGACTCAGAGTAAACGAAAGAACCTGGTCATTCCCTACATGGCTGGCGTGTCTGAAAAGATAAAACGGATATTTGGCAAACACCACATACCTGTATATTTCAAACCCACCAACACACTGAGACAGAGGCTTGTACACCCCAAAGATCAAACTCCAAAACATAAGAAAAGCAATGTAGTTTATGCAATCCAGTGCAGTGAGGAGTGCTCTGAACTCTACATTGGAGAAACCAAACAACCTATGTACAGGAGGATGGCACAACACAGGAGAAATAACACCACAGGACCAGAGTCAGCAGTTTATCTTCATCTAAAAGAAAAAGGACACTCATTTGAGGACATTAATGTTCACATTTTAGACAGAGAAGATAGGTGGTTTGAGAGAGGGGTCAAGGAATCCATTTATGCCAACTTGGAAAATCCTTCCTTGAATAGAGGTGGGGGCCTCAGGCACAAACTCTCCCCCATCTTCCTCCCCGTGTTGTCTTCTGTGCCTAGGAAGATTAAGACCATTTCAGAAGCTCAACAGCAGCATGGTGTTTTTAACGACCCTCCATTAGATGATAAAAGGACTTAAAAATTACATCTCAATATAACCATGATCTAGCCCCAGGTGTAAGGTCACACAGCTACCTAGGAACATATTTAGGATTCCCTTACCAACTTTGCTCAGACTGAAGAAGCCCCTTGGATAAGGAGCGAAACGTTTCCATTAAGAAAATAGAAATCCAGTTGACATGATTCAAGCTACAGAAAATTCCACCTGGATGACTGAGAACCTTCATAGACATATTGCCATACATTTTGGGGATGAAACCCTGAAGTTGGTAAGGAAATTCGAGAAGACAGCAAGAAAGGTGGCAGACTATAGAAACCACCTACGTTTTAACCTCAGATGCAGACAACAGAGACTCATCCCGACAAGCCTACGCCTGCAATCTACAGTTAAGGGTCACAGAGCAGATCAGATCCTGCAGCAGGCACAAAGACATCTTCTAAATGAAAGAATAAGGCAAGTCCACTTCACCATTGATGCCCTGCAATACAATTTTGAAAACCTTCACCAGGAACTCACATCCACCCTTCCTGACCCAATCCTGGATAGAGTTATTCAGCTTGGCAATAAAGTACAGCTGGCCCAGCATCACAAGACAAAGGAGAGGCAAACTAAGAAATTTGACATTCTTCTTTCTCGCAGCAAGCAGAAACAAGGAACTGGAGAAACCACTGGGAGGAACAACAACAACAGGACCACAGAGGACAAAAAGAACATGTGGGTGAAAAATCTCTCAGACAGAGAACTTACCCAACCAGAGAGAGATGTCCTAGCCAAAGGTCTTAATTTTGCCATCACTCCCAAGCAAGTTCCGGTTGTGGAGCTCATTACAGCCACAGAATCTGCCATCCACAACAACCACCTACCTTTTGAAGAAGCAGAACAACTCCGGCTTAAAATATCTGCAGCTCTGTCCAGTGCTCAACCTCCTCCCCCCAACCTTACCGTCCAAGAGAGGAGAGCCCTGACAGCCCTCAGCAAAGATGAAACCATCACCATTTTACCTGCTGACAAAGGAAGATGTACAGTGGTTCTAAACACTGCAGACTACCACAATAAAATTACCTCACTTTTGGAGGATCACCATACATATGAAAAACTGAAAAGAGACCCCACCAACAATTACAAGAAAAAGGCAATAGACAGTTTGAAACAATTGGAACATGATGGCTCCATCGATAGGATTACCTACCACCGTCTGTATCCTGGAGAAGCCATCCCCTGCATCTACGGACTTCCTAAGATCCACAAGGAAGGAACACCCCTCCGACCCATAGTCAGCAGCATCAATTCGGTAACATACAACATTGCCAAACACCTCTCTACCATACTAGCACCTCTAGTTGGACACTCTGAACACCACATCCATAATTCGGAAGAATTTGTTTCCAAAGCAAAGATCCTGAAACTGGATACAGATGAAACTATGGTCTCCTTTGATGTGTCCTCCCTTTTCACCAGCATCCCCACCACTCATGCTCTATCCGCTGTCAGGAAGAGACTAGAAGAGGACAGCACCCTGGAAAGGAGAAGCCATCTCAACCCAAACCAGATCTGCCATCTTCTGGACCTGTGTCTTAACACCACTTATTTCACATACAGAGGTGACTTTTACAGACAAAAACACGGCTGTGCCATGGGTTCTCCTGTGTCACCCATTGTGGCCAATTTATACATGGAAGAAGTGGAGAAGAAAGCACTCAACACATTCCAGGGAACGGTGCCCACCCACTGGTTTAGGTATGTGGATGACACCTGGGTCAAAATCAAGGCCCAGGAAGTACAGGCCTTCACGGACCATATAAACACTATAGATGCCAACATTAGCTTCACCAGAGAAGACACCAAGGACAACAGACTGGCATTCCTAGACTGTGAAGTCCTCATTGGGACCGGTGGCAAGCTAGAAATAGGGATCTACAGGAAACCCACACACACAGATCAATATCTGATGTTTGACTCCCACCATCCACTGCAGCACAAACTAGGAGTCATCAGGACATTGTCACACAGAGCAGAAACCATCCCCACCTCCATGGATTCCAAAAAGAATGAAAATCAGCACCTGAGAACAGCCCTGAAGGCCTGTGGATATCCAAATTGGGCCTTCACCAAATCTAAATCTACCAGACCTAAAACAGCGACAGATAGGGCTGAGACTCAGAGTAAACGAAAGAACCTGGTCATTCCCTACATGGCTGGCGTGTCTGAAAAGATAAAACGGATATTTGGCAAACACCACATACCTGTATATTTCAAACCCACCAACACACTGAGACAGAGGCTTGTACACCCCAAAGATCAAACTCCAAAACATAAGAAAAGCAATGTAGTTTATGCAATCCAGTGCAGTGAGGAGTGCTCTGAACTCTACATTGGAGAAACCAAACAACCTATGTACAGGAGGATGGCACAACACAGGAGAAATAACACCACAGGACCAGAGTCAGCAGTTTATCTTCATCTAAAAGAAAAAGGACACTCATTTGAGGACATTAATGTTCACATTTTAGACAGAGAAGATAGGTGGTTTGAGAGAGGGGTCAAGGAATCCATTTATGCCAACTTGGAAAATCCTTCCTTGAATAGAGGTGGGGGCCTCAGGCACAAACTCTCCCCCATCTTCCTCCCCGTGTTGTCTTCTGTGCCTAGGAAGATTAAGACCATTTCAGAAGCTCAACAGCAGCATGGTGTTTTTAACGACCCTCCATTAGATGATAAAAGGACTTAAAAATTACATCTCAATATAACCATGATCTAGCCCCAGGTGTAAGGTCACACAGCTACCTAGGAACATATTTAGGATTCCCTTACCAACTTTGCTCAGACTGAAGAAGCCCCTTGGATAAGGAGCGAAACGTTTCCATTAAGAAAATAGAAATCCAGTTGACATGATTCAAGCTACAGAAAATTCCACCTGGATGACTGAGAACCTTCATAGACATATGTAGCTTAAGCATATTTTAAAGCTTAAACACATTTGTTTAAGGAACAATCAACTGAAAATCTAGACGACTTTACAAGGTAAAATTAATTCATTCTTGTCTTTCAAATATAAAGCAAAAACATAGCATATAATGCAGGAGAATGTAATACTAATCTACAGGTATTATACCTTAGCACAGAAATAACACCCATTCTTTCAATAATTCAAGAACCGAGCAAGGAAAATGCGCCGGATTTTATTTTCTAGCCGCTGAAGTGAGAGGCTTATAGAAACCCTTTTTAACCCCTTCAGAATGAAACAGTATGAACTCGTGTTAGACATAATACCTGTTGTGCTTAATGGGTTTTACTCCAAGATAAAGTGTAGAAATGCAGCCTTCTTTCTGAAACCCAAAATCAATGGATCTTTTTTCATCCCTGGAACCGTGGCTGTTTGCTTTTGGGATTAAGGACAGAGTCTATGAAACAAGAGATCTACAGTACTTCTCTCTTTTGCTTCTGGGCTATTTTTAAGAAAGAAAGAACCGGATCAGCATTTTTTACTATTCCTATAATTGTGTAGCAGAAATGAGCATGTTTATTTATCTTGTTCGAAAAGGAGCAAGTTTGCAGAAACTGGGAGAAAGCCAAGACCTGCCACTAATCTCAGCGGAGATGGCGTTTGCCCAGTGAGTAGGAAATACCACACCATCAGACGACCTCAGACCATGCCTTCCTGAAGTATGACAGTGCAGACACTGGCACAAGGGTAGGGAAGAAGTGTGGGTAAAAGGCAGTGAAAAGCCGAATCAAAAGCAGAGGCCCTTTTTTGGAACATTTGCTTTTAGTGTCTGATGTTTATTGTGTCTAATATTAAGAACTGAAGCTGCAGGCAGCTGTGGGTTAAGATTAATAAACGTCTTGCTTACTGCTACCTATAATTTAAAAATAAGTAAAATAAAATAAAATAACAACAGGTGCATGTAAGCAACTTGTATTAGGCAAGGGAGTTTCCTCATTTCCCTTTCTCATCATAATCCCAAGAAAAATCCACTTCTACCCACCCCACAGTTGTTATTACCTATTATAGCAAATGTTCCACTGTCCCCAATAAGGACTTTCCTCCCTGGGCTAAAAGCATCCCCCAAAGGGCAAGTTTTACTGAGATGGGACTTAAAAGGGTAAGGAATCTATGGCCTTCCAATTGTGGCTAATGACAATTCCCAGCAGCCTTAGTCACCATGGCCAACAGTAAGGGATGCTAGAATTGCAGTTAAGCAACATCTGCAGTGCCATGCTTTTCCCAAGGCAAGGTTAACAATGTCTCCACAGCTGTAATGAAATGCAAGTATGCCTGTGCCCACCTCACCTTTATATGCCAGCTAGATTTGGTGAGTGTGTGATTGCATGTTAAGTGTCATGCTTGGCACTTCTGTTTTCCCTTCTCACAATTTCTCTTGTGAGGACATCAGGAGCAGGCATCCTTCATTACATTAAAAAGCTGCATTCAAACAAATGATCTTGTGAAAGTCTATTTAACAGAGATTAGACTCCCAGGTTTTTTCATCAAGGGCTGTCTCCCAGCTGCTTAATCCCTGAATTTTATTATTCTCCCTCTTCTAATGTATATTCCCTCCAAGTCTTACTCTACTGAAGACTTTCTCCCCACACAATTTTACCTGAGTTTCCTTCAAAGCCCCATTCAGTAGAGCATTTCTGCTTATATCCTGTATCATTGAACTGCAAGCCTTCCTTTTACCTGTCAAAAATCCCTGTTACCACACAAGCTGAAATATATTACTCAAAGCCATCAGGGCACCATCAACTTTGCTGGAAGGAGAAACTCACAATTTCTCTGTCTTTATGAGTCACATTAGAAGAGATAGAAATACTTTACTCCTTTTAAGATGGAGACTGCAATGTTCCCTAATATACATCTGGCATTACAAAGCCTCTCACAGAACAAGCATGAGAAGAAAGGAAGAACTTCCAGCTGAGGAAAAGCATGGGATGCTCACCGTTCTCAAAGCACTAGGACAAGTCTACCCACATCTCAGGCTATAAGAGTCGATAAGAATACAGAACTTTCTCCTTGCAGTCCTAACATCAGGACTTAGTACCCTTTGGCAGATGGTAATTTGTTGTACTCTGCATCTAGTAATGCCTGCTGTGTACCGTAAACAACAGTATTTTGACATTCTGGGCCATGGTTAGAAATTTTCATGACAGCTCTCCACCTCTGCACCGCAGCACAACAGGAGGGCTCGCTGAGGTATGGAGATCTCCCTCTGCCCTGCAGCAGCTCCTGTCTCCATGTAATGGTGCATCTGTGGTTATATCAAGCGGACTATGATGGCATTTTACAAATATCCAAGTTAATTTTCATGATATTCCTAGCATGGGACATGTAATTTGGCCCAAAGCATAAACAGACAAGAAATTTATCTTGTTCCTTTATAGAAACAGAAACTCTTAGAACCGTTCACAGAGCTGTTTATATGAATGAATGAATGAATGAATGAATGAATGAATGAATGAATGAATATACACACACACACACACACACATATATACATATATATATATGGTAAAGGTTCCCCCTGCACATTTGTGCAGTCGTGTCCGACTCTAGGGGCCGGTGCTCATCTTCGTTTGTTAGCCAAAGAGTCAGCGTTGTCTGAAGACGCTTCCGCAGTCATGTGGTCGGCATGACACACGTGGAACGCTGTTACCTACCCACCGAAGTGGTACCTATTAATCTACTTGCATTTGCATGCTTTCGAATTGCTAGGTTGGCAAGAGCTGGAGCTAGTGCGGGAGCTCACTCCGTCACGCGGGGCTAGGGATTCGAGCCTCTGAACTTGCGATCTTCTGATCGACAAGCCTGGCGTCTTACCCGCTGAGCCACCACACACACACACACACACACACATATATATATATACACATACACATACACATACATACATACACACACACACACACACATACATATACACACACACACACATACACATACACACACACAGTTTAATCAATTTTAAAAAATTAATCAATTTATTAACAATTGTGCAACAAAGTAATTAAAATTATTAAACGGGCTTATTTTTGACAGAAAAACAAGCAAGACATTGATATATTCAAGAATATCTGTCCATATATAATGTGTAATTTGGACTGTATAACTATAACTTACAGTATGATTTAATTATTCTTGAGAACTTGCATCTGTTATACTGCTCCTACCCCACTTCTCTCACTTTATAATGTCAAAACAAAGTGGATTTCATTACTTAATATGAATATATACTCTCTTAGTCAAACCACTCCTCTGGCTGCATTTCCAAAAATAAGCAACACAAGCTCATATATTTTAATAATCCTTTCATCATCTCATTTTTCTGTTCTTTTATAGAATGCTGCTTCCTTCAAACTGTAAAGGAAATGCACATTATTAGTCATTTTCAGTCTTTTTTTAAAGAAACAAGACAAAAGCATTTATTTTTCCAAACACATCTTATTTAATTATAAATATAACGAAGGAAAATTATGGAAGAGAGGCAACATGGAAGAGCACCAGGAGAAAAAGCAAGGGAGAAAATATATGCTAATTCAAATATTGCTAATTGCTAATATATTGCTAATTCATTCTTTGCAATCAAAGAATAATACCAGATTTGTTGTTTTTCACAAAACACAGAGAAATATTTTTTGGAAATACTGCCAGTTAGAATGGCAGTGGTTGCTTTATGCTGAAAGCCCCACCCGAGCTGTGGCAAGAAGCTGTAAGACCATGAGAAAACTATTTATGGGCCAGGCCAGCAAAATGCCAACGGGACAGAAAAACATTCTAAGTACAGAAGGCACACTTTTAAGGCATTTGCTATCTGCAGAGTTAGATCACTTCACTTGTTACACCACACATTAGCAACAACACAGTAGAATAAACAGCTGGAATCCAGCTGAAATGTGTTGGATTTCAACTCCCAAATTCTCAAATAGCATTTGGGCATATCTTGAGGACTTCAGGTTGGGGAAAGTTGCAACATAATCAGACTGAAGAAGCTCCTTGGATAAGGAGCGAAACGTTTCCACTGAGAAAATAGAAATCCAGTTGAGATGATTCAAGCTACAGACAATTCCACCTGGATGACTGAGAACCTTCATAGACATAATCTGAAGCCTTTTTCTAAGCTTCTGCACTATTGTAATACTCCAAGAGCATATGATGCTGTTAAATCAAGTTTGACTTCTGGTGACTTCATGGCCATGGCTATGTAATTTTCTTAGGAACAGTAAAGAAATGTTTTGTCATGCTTTCTACTGGTATACTACAAAGAAACACAAATATGGACAAAGTAAACATATCAAAAGATAGGAGGCAGGAAGACACTTGGGGGAAAAAAGTGAATTAGCCAAAAGAAGCTTAGTAGGGACACAGAGGCAGGTCTACAACAGCTGCTAAAAAGAAGGGCAAGAGAGAAAAAAGCATTGTGGTTAACTTCCCAAGTAGATAATGCCTTTTTGTAGTGTCTTTGTTCTTCAAGATATGCAAGGAGAGATTTTACAATATGGCCTTAACCCAAACAGCCATTTAGTGCTTGGATTTCTGACAAATTCAATCTAACTGGTAATGGACATATACTTAAGAGCAGAAAAGCTGCCTGACCATCAGGAAAAAGGGACATTTCTATCAGTTTGAAGAAATGATAGGGACAGTGGAGGACTATACAGCAGAAGCTAAAATAGAATTACCTGGTTTAAAGGGACCTGATAACCCCAAGTGATCAGGAAAATTGAAAAGAGAAAGGGAAGTGACATGTTCAAAAAGAATAATCATAAAACGTGCTATGTGTAGATAAACAAGGTCTTGCAGAACCTGCAAACATCTAAGTATTCTAGTCTTCAAGTGCTTTTTTGCAGCTTCAGGGAACAGAAATGAAGATGAGTTTTTGTAGGCTGCCCTACTTGGCTGATAGATCCTGCAATCAATGGACCCATGTCCTTGTACAGGGACATTATCTGGCCCTGCTATACTTGCACAAATGTAATGGAATAATCTTTTCTCTCTGCTGGAAACCAGCTTCATCTTGTCTATATATGCCTGGGGTGGGGAAGAAAAGCACCTGAACTGCTTATCATAAAAATAATTTTCAAGTAGTAAATATAAAATATAAACACAATACAACTGTATAAAAACATATCGAGCAGATCAGTTCTCCGATATGAATACCAGCATGCTTCAACATTGCAATTTGAGAAAACACTGGCATGCAGCTTGAACGTTTTTGCTCTTTTGTTAATTTTTGCTCTGCCTTTAATTCTTTTATTTTGCTTCCCTGTAATGATATTCTAATGTGCTTCTACACTACAAAAAAGTTCCCATGGGCATCACAAAACATGAAGGAGTAGCTCTCAGCCACAACCGTTGATCTATCTTCTGAGAAGTAACAACTACACTGATCTCACCAAACAGTAGTGTGAGAACAATGACATTAAAATGGGGGTGAAATTCTTTCCTACAGACATCTGAACAGAGATTTAAATCTTTGTTTAGAAGGCAAACCACAAGCATTTTGGCTTGATGGCACACAATTAAAGCTGAATTTACTCCTCTTGTCTTTCCCAAGCCAGCTTGCCTCAAGCTGGAAATACATTACTAACCTCATTCATTTGAAAAGGCAATATAGGCAATATATAAGTATATAACATTAATATAGGGTGCTTATAAAGAATAAGAACAAAAAGGCAGGCCTTGCCCCAAATGTCATCAAAATGGAAACAAAGAAAGGAGATGCAATAATACTAAAAGCATATCTACATGCATTGATGGATACTAATCAGAAATTACCAAGCTCTTAGCTTGGTGAAAGCAATCCCACATTCTTAATATACCGTACAATCTCACTCAATTACGTAGGTGTCAAAAAGCCTAACTTCCATTCAATCCACAGGTTGCAATCAAAAGGTTAACACCCCAGAACAAAATTAACCAATTTTAATTGTAAAACAGACACTCAGACAACACAAGATCATCAAGAAGCCAAATTTGTGAAGCCCTGGCAATGGATACCCATGCCCTCATCACCTCCTGATTGCTGCAATGCATTTTATGGGACTTCCTTTGAACACTGCCACTTGGAAGCTGTAGTTGATGCTGAAAACAGCAGTTCACTCATTGGTGAGTGAGAGACACCAATGTTATATAACACTGGTTTTGCAGGTGCTGCATCTGGCTCCCAATAGGCTTTTGAGTACAGTTCAAAGGGCTGATTTTAACCAGTAATGCCATTTATGATTTGGCCCCTAGGTATCTGCAGGAACACTTGTATGGTGATGTTGAGAGAGCCCACATGGGATCAGGGGAGAGACCAATGTATGTATGTTGTTTTTCTGGTTGTGGAGCCAGTTTGGTCTAGTGGTTAAGGCAACGGGCTAGAAACCAGGAGGCTGAGAGTTCTAGTCCCGCCTTGGACATGAAAGCCGGCTGGGTGACCTTGGGCCAATCACTCTCTCACCCCAACTCACCTCACAGGGTTGTTGTTGTGGAGAAAATAGGAGAAGGAAGGAGTATTTGGTATGTTCGCCACCTTGAGTTATTTATAAAAATAATAAAGGCGGGATAGAACAGAGATCTGAATGGTACCCTCCTTTAGAGTTTTTGGAAGGCAGTCAAGACACTTCTTCTGTAGAGCTTTTAATTGCTGATGATTGAAAAAAGTTACTTATTGGATGCTGAGTTTTCTTTTGGGGTGGGGGTTATTTTACAGTTTTACAGATTTCATATGTAGCTGTTGGGAGTCTTTGTGAAGTCATTAGTATAAAAATGCCATAAATAAAGATAAATGTATGCACATAAAGGCTGAAAGTGCTGTTTAAAATTAATTCCCTTAGAAATGCCTAGTTGCAGATATCCTTCACCTTTAACAGCATGCTTTTTTCAATTCCCAACAAACAAGCTGCTATGTAAATGAAAATACTAGAACTTCATTCCAGCCTTTGTATCAATGGTAGCTGAAGTTAATTATCAGCAAAATATTGTTTTCACCATGGGTTATGCACTTTTAATATATAATATTGTTCTTCACCATTGCTCTGGGAGTTATCAGCCAGTACAATGGCTACATTGGCTATAGCATATTAATTATTATTGTGGATTTTAATACCAAAGAGATCTTAAGTATTTTTATAGTACTGAATTGGAGTCTGATGCATCTCTCTTTAATAAAATTGTATGTTATGTCTGAAAAACATTCTCAAGTACATGAATGCCATATGTTACCAATTGCTGGCTTTTTTTTGGCTATGTACCTGTCCTCCAGTGTAACATACAATTCTGGAATAATAGTCTTTCGTTACTGATTTCTTATTGTAAGTTCTGAGCTGTTTCATAGAGTTTTTGATCCATTTTTTTTTTGTCTTGCAATTTCAGTGCTGTAATTTTTCTTTTTACCTGCAATCAATCTTTGGCATAATTGCAAGAAAGATTTTCAGCAATAGCTAATTCAGACAGTGAGCAAGGCTCAATGTACAATATTAATGAGAATATACATTTCAAAAACGTATGGGCAGATTATTTCATGATCAAATGCATCCCTCATTCTGTGCTCAGAGCTAACTCAATAACTGAATCCATTTTAAGAGATAACACAGTTTTAAAAAAAATTATGTTGTGTCACACTCTCCAAAATTAGTATTTTTAAAATGGAATTCACAGAAAATAACTTTTTAATATAAATATATAAAATGTATAAAAAATATAAAAAATATATAAAAATGTTAAATGCTCTCTCAAGAACATCCATCTTTATTTTTGAGCCCAAGAAAATACCAGGATTTCTTTGGACTGCCTTTCCAAGTCAATATGTCTATGAAGGTTCTCAGTCATCCAGGTGGAATTGTCTGTAGCTTGAATCATGTCAACTGGATTTCTATTTTCTCAGTGGAAACGTTTCGCTCCTTATCCAAGGAGCTTCTTCCAAGTCAATGGACGTTTAGTCATGTATTTGGTGGTCTTGGAAGGCAACTGATCTCTGTTGACACAGTGGTTCTCTTTTACCATGGGAACAGCTGGTCCTGCCTTGATAGCTTCATTTCTCACACCATATAGGTTAAACAGAAGTGCGGATTATATGCAGCTTTCCTACTCTGAACCACCCCGTTTCTTCAAATTCAGTTATTACAGAAGATTTGTTCCTTAGAAAAATAATCAGTCATTCTTAGCCTTAATGTATTCCACATTCTGACATGATCTAAACAAACCCTAATCCTAACCCTTGCTATAGTTAATAAAGTAAAGGGAAACTTCTTATATTCTCTCATTCTATTATCCAACTTATGCTAGTTATCTGATCATATATGCCTCTGCCTTCTCTGAAACCCGCTCGTTCATTTAGCATTACTCTCTTCTTTTTTGCAAGATATACAAACTTTGCTTGCCAGAGGAATTAGTGGAATGGTTCCATAATCTGCATATTCTCTTGCATCTTCTGGCATATGTATATGCGTGATCTTTGTAAGATCTCTTCTCATCCCTAGGCCACACTGTGAGCACTTTTACTGCCTTTTCTCTCATAACTTAAAACAATTCAATAAGTGTTTCAACTGCACCAAGTACTTTCCTATTTCACAGCTACTGTACCTCACTTTTTAGTGGATTTAGCTCCTGAACTCTCTCTGAATTCTCTCCAAATGTTTCTGTTATACCATTTATAAAAGGTTTCACTACAGTCTTTCCATCTTCCTTCATGTAACGATTGACAGTGGTGAGATGGAACTTTCTGATTCTCACTTCAGTGATTTATTCAATATAACAAATAGTCTTGGGCCTATGCACATCTTTCCTTAATTGCTTACCTGACTGGCCCCTAGTCTGTACTCCAGAGATTCTTAAACTTACTGCTCAACCAAAAAATGGCAAACCTGCCAGAGAAGAACTGATCCCTCCAGAGCTACTAAAATAAACTCTAAATGGTGGGCTACTGTGTCGGCACCTTTATTTTCAGTACTCAAATCGACAAGTCCTTACTGATACCCAAAGAATGGAGCCACACCACCATATTATTATTATTTTTATTTATTTATTTATTTAATTTATATTACTGTCCATCTTCCCCCAAAGGGGGAACTCTGGGCGGTTTACAATAAAACCGGATAATAGCAATCCAAAAAAAAGGTGACGGGTCCAACTCAGTCAATTATCATCCAGTCAGCTGGTTAAACATGATAAGCAAGCTACATGCTAAACATTTATATCATAAACTTCTTGACTAGATGCTCCAAGAAAAAAGTCTCAGCCACAGAACAAGGTTTTAGTTCAGACTATCCAACTGCTGTTCAATGTATCACACTACCATCTGGCATATCTGCTCCAGCCTCCCAGAGGGATCTCTCTAGGTTGCCTTCAGTGATTTGAAGGCAGATTTTGGCTCAATTCCCTGTGAATTGAGGAGAAAATTAGCAGCCTCATCTATAGATGGTTGCTTCCTCAGTTGATAATGATGCTTTATGAAAACACCTCTGTGAATGTCAAATACTTGCATAATGGCAACCTGATGATTCCTATCTCCATACTTAGGGGAGTCAAGCAGGGATATATTTTGGCCTCCTTATTATTTATGTTCTGCTTTAAAGACATCATGGAGATTTTTACCACACATTATACACACACACACATGACCTTGGGCCACGAACCAATTCTTGTTTTTTTATAAGCTACTGCTGATGCTATCTTATTAATGTCCCCAGTCAATTTGGGATGATGCTAGCATATTATCACAATGAACAGTCAGAAATCAATTATTTCAAAATGAACATGATTGTATTCTCTAAGTGCCACCTCATCAGTTGTAATGGTATGTGGGAATGACCTTGGGAGACAGGAGGAAGAGCTGCAAACTAGACAACTGTCATGCAAATATCTCAGCCCACAGAAGGAAAAGGGGTGTGGAAAGTGCCTCACAAGGGACCCTCCCTAGTTTTCTGGAAAGTAAAATTAATGGAGGGGAGAAATGCTTTCAGAATTTGCAAGATTTTGTTACTGTAACCTTACAATAAAGGTAGTGTTAATACTCATGGTTTATGCTTCTTGTCTGGACTACCTTGAATGGCTGACATCCTTAGCCCAATTTTTCATGGCTGATAAATAATCTCCTCTTGGAAGAAACCAATAGATCCTGATTTGGCTTCCTGAGGACTCTCAACCACTCTCTGCTTATGTTAGGGTTAGAAAAAGCCATGGATGAGGCCAACCACAGAGTATTTAATTTAGATTTATAAAATTATACAGCCAAACCTCACATCACTGCTCTATTGCCTTTATCAACACTCCCTCATCTCAGACACTTCTAAAACATCCTCTCTGTCCCACACAGAAGGTGTCATTTGATGCCTTATCTTCAAAGTGATGGACTGGAGATTCAACATCCCTTTTAAAAATAGTTTGTTTCTGCATTTGCACAATTACAGCTAGTGTGCCAACTGCAACCCTTGCTGAGCCAGCCAGACCTTGCAACAGTTATCCACACCTTGACTGAAATCCAGCTTGACTACTGCAATGAGCTGTATGTGGGGCTACCCTTGAAAAGCCGGTACCAGAAACTGCAGTTGATATAATATGCATCAGCTAGGCTGCTCACCACTGCAAAGTATGGAGACAACATGCTGCTTGTACTGAAAGGTCGACACAGGCTACCAATTGCTTCCCTGGCACAATTCAAAACATTGGTACTGATGTTTAAAATATCTGCAGGTATTTATTTAATATTTAAATATATAAAGTATCTGCAGAATCACCTCTCCTGCTATGAACCTGCCTAGCTACATAGATCAGCAGAAGAGGCACTTTTGAAGATCCCTCAGTTGTCATGAGCTTGACTATCTGGTAGACAGAAAAGGACCTTCTCTGGCACAGCTCCCAGGGTATGGAATTCATTCCCTGGGGAGATACAATTGCTCCCACTCTCCTAATACTTAGGAAAATGGTAAAAACACGTATCTTTTGCTATACTTTTTGGTCTAGTGCAAGGGTCGGAAATGGCGGCTCGCGAGCCACATGCGGCTCTTTGGCCCCTTGAGTGTGGCTCTTCCGCAGCTGAACTCACCCCTGCCCCTTCCACGCGATTGGATCCCGCCCCCAAACTCTTACGCTCTTACGCGCTCTCGCTCTCCAAGGCCGGGGCCACCCGCAGCCGCCCACACCTCGCGCACAGCCCGCGGGGCTCTCTGCCGCTCCCTTCGACGGAGGAGGGACCGGCGTGCCTTGGGAGCTGCTGCTGGCGGCATGTCTGGGCGAGGTGCGCGGGCGGAGCTGCCCGTCTGGCACTTGGGCGCTCCCGAGCCTCTTCCCTTCTCCCTCGCCACGTTCGGGCGTTGAGGCCAGGCAAAGCCGGGCGGTCGCGCAGGGGCGAGGCGAGGAGTCCCGCTCCTGCGCCTACCGCCACATCCGTCCGTTCCCGGCCTCTCTCCCCATGTCCGGTGGGTGCCCATGCCAGAATCCCTGCGACCCGGAGGCAGCGACTGCTCGGAGGGCCCCAGCGAGAAGAGGCGCGTGATCCCCGGTGGATCCCTTCGAGGGGCCGCGGGGCTTCCCCGTTTTCCTCCCAAGGAGGCCTCGACGGCGCACCCTCCCGCCCCATCAATCCCCCCACCCCGCCGTTCGGCGTCCTCTCCCCCCGCTAACCCGAGCCCTGCGGCGGCCGGGGGAGCCGAGCCAGGCTCCGTTCCGGTGGGGCGGCTGTAGTGACCGGAGGCGGCCAAGGGGAGAGCAGGCGGCTTCGGAAGGGGGAAAGGAAGAATGGAAAGGCTGAAAGGATGTGGCAGGAACGGCCCTGGAAAGCGGGGCCTGCGGAGCGCCACCTTTGGGGAGGAGGGTCCAGCCGGCGAGCAATGGCGGCGCTGGAGTTTTCGCCGGAGCGGCTGGCGCGCTGGCTGGCCGAGGCATCCAGGCGCTGGGCAAGGGCGCGGGCCCGGGACGCGAGCAACCCGCCTTGGCGCTCCTGGAGAAGCGGCCGCGGGAGGCCCGCCGGGTGCACCCTCCCGCCCCATCAATCCCCCCACCCCGCCGTTCGGCGTCCTCTCCCCCCGCTAACCCGAGCCCTGCGGTGGTCGGGGAAGCCAAGCCAGGCTCCGTTCCGGCGGGGCGACTGTAGCGACCGGAGGCGGCCAAGGGGAGAGCAGGCGGCTCTTCGCCCTCAGCGCGCCGCTGGGCCCCGCTGCACCCCCGCCTGGCTCGGCTTCCCCCGGCCGCCGCAGGGCTCGGGTTAGCGGGGGGAGAGGAGAGCTCGCCACAGCGCGGGTCCGCCGGCAAAAGCCCAGCAGGCCTCAGGCTCCTCGCCGTCTCCCTTCCCTCTGCGTTCTGCCCCCTCCCGCTGGGCTGAGGCTCGCCCGGGGCTTGCCGGGCGGTGCGCTCATAGTGCGCAGTGCCTCTGCAGCGACGGCAGGAGCCGAAGGAGCGGGCGGCTCGCTCGGGGCTGGAGCAGGCAGGCAGGCAGGCGGCGGCGGCAGCAGCAGTAAAAGTGGCGATGACTCCTCCCCCTCCCCCTCTTCCTGCTCTCCTCCTGGGACTCCCGCAGGCAGGATGGTGGCCGTAGCCCTGCAGCCCTCTGCGGGCCGTGGGTCGGGTCTGTAGCTGGCGTGGGGTGGTGCCCTTTGCAGCAATCGGGAGCCGAAGGCGCCGGGCGCAGCGCAAAGCGCCCGAGCGCCCCTTTTCCTCTCGCTCTCCATGGACGGGGGAGCGGGGGGTGGCCCCGGGGTACCTGGTTCCGAAAACCCCAACCGCGCTGTGGAGTATCTGCCGCCGCAGGGCTTGGGTTAGCGGGGGGAGAGGACGCCGAATGGCGGGGTGGGGGGATTGATGGGGCGGGAGCCGCTAACCCAAGCCCTGCGGCGGCAGATACTCCACAGCGCGGTATTCTGGGGAGCGGAGAGCGTGGGAAGCGGGTGGGGAGAGCAGGCTGGGTTTCCCATCTGCGGCAGGATCCCCGGGCCGCAGTCGCCTGGGACTTTCGCGATAGCGAGGGGAGGGCGCCGAAGCTGCGGGCCGGGCTGGGGCCGGATCTTGTGCTCCTGATGACCCCTCCGGGCAGGTTTCCCTTTGCCCCACGATATTCTGGGTAGCGGAGGGTGGCAGCTGTTTCCCCGCCACTCCCGGTGGGGCGGCCGGGCCGGGTTCGCGGAGCCGCTGGCTGCGTGGAGCCGCTGGCTGCACCCCCTCCCTCCGTGAGCCCCCCGCCCCCTTCCACGTGATTGGCTCCCGCCCGCAAACCCCGCCCCCTTCCACGCGATTGGCTCCCGCCCGCAAAACCCGCCCCCTTCCACGCGATTGGCCCCCGCCCGCAAACCCCGCCCCCTGGCTCTCGAGCACTTCAAAATGTGCACGAGCATGTCAAAATGGCTCCCGGCAAAAAAAGTTTGCCGACCCCTGGTCTAGTGGTTAAGGCTCTAGGCTAGAAACCAGGAGACTGAGAGTTCTAGTCCCGCCTTAGGCATGAAAGCCGGCTGGGTGACCTTGGGCCAGTCACTCCCTCTCAGCCCAACTCACCTCACAGGGTTGTTGTTGTGGGGAAAATAGGAGGAGGAAGGAGTATTAGGTATGTTCCCCACCTTGAGTTATTTGTAAAAATAATAAAGGCAGGATAAAAAATAAATTTAAAAAATAAATAAAATAACTGATTCCAATATTTAATTATAATTCTGATTTTAATTGTATTAACATGTAAACCCAACAGTTTATTTATGTGTAAGATTTAGATCCTGCTTTCTTCTCCCAACAGTTCAAACTAGCTACCAATAATTCAAAGTTTCACTTTTTGCCGTTCTTCCTGTCCCTGAGTTCACATTGTACAGTCTACTTTTTATAGGAAAAAAAGGTTCACTCACATACCATTGACAAAAAGAATGTTTCCTTGTATCATGGAAGGTCTCATGATCCTTGCATGACCCTACAGGACTCAAGTTAATTATACACGCTGCAGTGTGACATTATCCCTACCACTCAGTGTCATGTGAATTGTTTCTTTTTCAATCAGCATCATAATCCTCATCCATCATAATATCATAATTCCAAAGGGGTTGTTGAAAAAGAAAAGGGAGGGCTCACAATGCAGAGAATTTAAAAATTGCATTTCCATTGTTTTATAGAAAGGAGGTATTATTTCTGGACCTGAAAGCCGTATCTCCCTCCTTCCAAAAAATATTTCCTCCACCCTTGTTCTTTTTGGGTTTTTTTAGCTCCGCTCTCCCTCTTTGCCTGGAAGACTACTGGGAGAAAGACAGATCGCTCTTGCTAGAGATCCAAACTAATCACTTAACTTTCAATTTTGGAAAACAGGCCAAGGGCTGCACAAAGCTAATTGAGAGCCAGAGGTGGCTACACTCCCAAATTAATCTTGAAAAGGAAAGAAATAATAAGTCAGACCGAACAGTTCAGGTAGGAGCAATTTCTAAACTTATTTACAGTCAAAGCATGTTAGTGGTGATTTTCTCAGCACAAAACGCAGTCCTGCAGCTTCAGTTAGCAGTGAAACAAGCCTTTCAGAATGCTGGCCTAGGCTGTTGCATTGAAGTCCAGAATCCCATGCTCTGCTCATCAACCTTTTGCTATTGCGTTATATTGCGTTATAGGACTGTCAAAACTCTATCGCACTGGGACGCAGCCATGCAAAGTAACTAAGAGCTAAATTTGATTAAATACTTCATTTATATCAGTCATTCATTTATCTGTTTGTGAATAAAACACAAAAGGTGGGACTAAATTTAAAACAAAGTGGGGATTGGAGCATCACTCCATTATTTGCCTTAGGAACTGAATGAGAGATTTTTTTAAAAAAATCAGTCCAGCTTTGTTACAAGCCATCAGCCCTGCTGGGAAGAAAATGATTTGGAATTTTGGACCAAAAGAAGTTCCCCACTGAATGGTGATATATAAGTACCCTATAAAATTATGAAACTCACTAAGTGACTTTGGGCCACTTACTTAATCAAACCTATCTCACAACTCAGAGAAAAGGCATGTAATAAAAATAAATTGTGAAAACAGTCAACAATGACTGAGAAACACAGTCATTACAGACTATTGCATTTTGTCTTTTTCAGGGCAGAGGAATGGCATTTCAGAACATGCCATTGTACCTTCTTCATATTTGACAAACTGATGACATAATTAAGAATCCTGCACGAGTTACAGGTCATAATAATCCACAAAAGGAGGAAGTTCAAACTATTTGAGGCTAATGAGTTCAAAATTAGAACTCTAAATTGTACTTAAGAGGCCATAACCAAGGCCTTTGCAAGAACAATGACAACAATAAGAGAAGAAGAAAAAACTAAACCACTGTTGAACTGACGTACACTGCTAATCCAGAGCAAGAATGACATTAGGAAATACACCAGGCATTTCATATCTCATCCTTGCCTTTTGAATGTTCTCACTCTCTACGTGTCTAGAGAAGCTGTATTTATTTTTGCAAGAACAGATATCATAAGAAAATATTCTAACCATACAACATCTGCAGAAGATGATTTGCTATTTAGATCCTGGGAACATGAATTTTGTTGTTGTTGAATACATACACTAATTAGGCAATTAAAACCCCCAAAAGTGCCAGGCCTGGATTTATTTCCCCTTGAACTGAAACAAATCCAGTCTGAATGGTGGGCTCCAGTGTTGGCTTCCCTTTTCACTTATGTTGATAAAAGAGCCTCCACCCCTAGAAATGGGGGCACATGATTATTCCTATCTGGAAGAAGGGAAAAAAGATGATCCAGCCAACTACTGCCCAGTGAAACTGCTTAGCATAATTAGTAAAATATATGCTAGACACCTTTATTGGAAGCTCCTAGACTGGCTGGAACAACAGAATCTCCTAGCGGAGGAACAAGCAGGGTTTCAGGCAGATCATTCTGTATTCAATCAAGGATTGATACTCTCCCATTTGGTTGAAAAATATACCCAGCCACCTAAGTCAGTTGTTTTTTTTTGCCTTGTTTGTAAATCTCAAGCAGGCCTTTGACTCCATCTCTAGAGAAACCCTTTGGAGGAAACTCAAAGCATCTACAACTGACAAGACAGTTACTCACCCCAGTATATGCATTTCTTAAGAACACTAGTTTGAGAGTGAGATGCACTATAGCCGGGCACCTCTCAAATTTAGCACCAACTAGCAAAAGGGTTAAACCAGGGTGTATCTATATTAATGCAATGGTAATGCCTTAAGCAAGGAAGAGTTTCACTCCAAAAACTGGCTAATAGACCTATATCTGTATTGCTTTATGGCCATCATACTAGCACAGGCACCAGCAGGACTTAGAACAGCCATGGACACATTGGTCCAGTTCATTAGGGAACACTCATTACAGATTAACTATGAGAAAACAAAGGTAATGAATTTTGCAAGGGTCTACTAAACGATCAGGCAATGGAAACTCTTAAAGAATTATTGACATAGAATTACAGACAGAATATATCAAGATGTCACTTAGAGCTCAACTGAGGCACAGCTAATTTCATTTTAAACTAGCATTATATCTGGCCCAACTTACAAATAACAGACTTTGGTGTTTACCCTATTGGGATTTAATATCTTGCCATCCATGTTGGAAGGTCAATACTGCAAAATCTCCTATGCTGAAATGCTTTGTCCCTGCAAAGATGGGAGCATTGATCATGGGAACATATTCTGCTGTACTATAATTTTTACTGAGACACCTGCAGTGAGTTACTAGCACCTCTTCTTTGCCCACTTCCAGGTCAGACAAAAGAATTCTATGTGCAGCTTCTTTGGGCAGATAAAGATCCCAAGATGACTCCTGCTGTTGTAAAGTTTATATCTGTAGCCTGTAGAATTCATCCATTATTGACAGCAAAGTAGGCTATGCATGACTACAGCCTTTTTATCATACATGCTACATTTTAATTTTTATTACTAACACACACACACACACACTTTTTTATATTTTAATGTAATAAAGTATGGGTTAGTGACACGTAATAAAGTTTGAAAAGGATCCAGGAACAACATACAAAGTATGTAAAACTCAGCTTCTTCCAAAATGTGAAATTCATGTGAAGAGATGGCTTGCCATATCCACTTTTGCTGGGGAAAATTATCTTGCGAAAGAGGATAACCAGATCAATTCATCCTACTTTCCAATGGCTGCTTACAACTATATCTGCCCACGTGAACAGCATTTCCTAAAGCAAAATATGAATGAAGACATGTCCTTAAAACCCAACGAGCAAGCACCTAAATATTCCGGATAAACTCTATTCCTTGGAACACATATGGTATATGGATGGTTTAGGCATATGCAACTGATATGATTGCTTCAGGAAACAAAAATATCCCTATAAAGTATGAAGCTGAGCAGTGAGTGGTAATCAAAAAGAGAGGAGAGGAGAGGAAACAGACAGCCTGAATCTTTTCCACAAATTTGAACAGATCCCATTTGTTTCAGAACGTTCCACAGAATAGATTCTTGGTTTTATGGAAAAAGCTCTTTTTAAATCTTCCATCTTACTTAACAAAGCCATTTGGAAAGTTTTGACCAAAGTAACTTCCACTATGTACAGTAAATACTACAGACCAGAGCTGTTCTACTGAATAAGAAATGCCAACAGACAGTGGGGAGAGGGGGGTATATAATTTCAACCATGTACCACAATTATCTTAGGTTAGATGGGATACCAAATGTTCTGGACTAGTAGCTTTGATGCATGACTGCTTATAGCTATTTGTAGCTATTTGCTACATGGAGAACATATGCATGTAGGAATTTGAAGCACCAAATAGAGACCCCCACAAATGACTTTATATGCCGAGTACAGAGGTATATTATATGGATATATTAAATGGAAGTGAGGGATGGGTCTGTCAGGAGAAACAAAAAATGAATGCAGTGGGAATGGGGCACTTAAGTGTGTGCAGCAGAATACAAAGTCAGGAATGAATGGGTAATGTATGAATGTGGTTTGAATATAACAGTGAGCGATAGTATATAAGAGCTATGTGGAGGTATTTTGAGAGAATGCATGAATATTGAATTAAAGAACAAATATATTAAGGAAGAGTGAATGGGCTAAAAGAAAAGGGAAGAGTCATGATTGATGAAACTGATGAGATCCTCAAAAAGAGAGAAGTGAAAAGTTTAAAGAAAACGCATCATGTGAAGCTGGAGGTAGTCATGGTGGAAGCAAGCGTGGTTTGCAAGGGCAGAAAAGTATGGGAAGATATAGTGAATGGTGTTAATGTAAACACTATGTTTCCTTTTCTTATCTCATGCCTTTAATTTTTCTGCTTCCTTCTCTTTGTCTGTGTTTTGTATAACATTGCTTACCCCAAAAGGGAATCACATGATAGGTGTGATGCATAGAAACAGTCCCCAAGGCTGCTTCACATATTACTGTTATGTTATTTTACAGATTATTTCATGTATTATTTTTATCTTTATGCATGTGATAGAAACATGCATTTAGAAAAAAAAGGGGAATACAGAGGTAGCCTTATAAAGAGAGCAGTGTTGGACTGTATGTCTCTGCTTGTGAAGTGCATACTTTTTGCAAGCCATGATTTGCTGCTTTGTAAAGGAACATGTCAATTGATATCCATTGCTGCAATCCAAAAACTGGCAACCTGAAGCTCTCAGGGTAATTTCATTTCAGCCCTTGTCCTAACATCAAAACACATGCCATTAATCAGTTCAGACTCCTGGAAGAGCTATTTGTCCCTTCCCTGTAGCCTTTGATTGAGAAAAGAAACGGGGCAGGAGAAGCACGCAGAGCAATGGCCATAAAAGGCACCTGCCTATTCTTTTTAGTAGTGAAGTCTTATGTCGCATCTGCGTGTATATTTCTGCTCTCTCCTCATACTGCATCGTAGTGGGTATGTGTCCAGTGGAAGGAAGCACAGGGCAAGCAGCGGAGGGTCCACTCAGGGTCACATGACTGGAAGGGGGAGGGCAGAGAATAGAGCAGTCACCAACATTCTGAGCCACTGCCTCTCCCATACAGACATGGTGAGAGTTTTTTCCTGGATTTTATCCACAGCCCCCCACCTGATCTAGCCTATTTTCAATTTGATATTTCTCTCACCACCTTTTCCTGACACAGTAAATTTTTCTCCATTCTGTTCAGTTTTCGAAGTGTTAACCTGTGGCCAAACAAAGTCCTGTCTAGTTAAATATTTATTATTATTATTATTATTATTATCATCATCATCATCATCATCATTATCCCACCTTTTTATATACTATAACTCAAGGCAGTGAACATACCTAATACTCCTGCCTCCTATTTTTCCCACAACAACAACCCTGTGAGGTGGGTTGGGCTGAGAGAGTGACTGGCCCAAAGTCGCCCAGCCTGCTTTCGTGCCTAAAGGAGGCCTAGAAGCCACAGTCTCCTGGTTTCCAGGCCAGCACCTTAACCACTACACCAAACTGGAAAGGAAAATAATTTCTTTCCAACATTCCGTTGGGTTAGAAAGAATAAAGAGAGCATCAGAAAGAATCAAAGGAAGAGAAAGGGCGTCTTTGGGCTCTGGCCCCACCCCCTTCTCGCTTCTGCCCCACCCACCGCATGGCTCCCAACAGATTCCCCCTCGAGGTAAACGTGGCTCTCTGCATCGCTGCTTGCAATCTGCATCCACGTCGAATTTAGAGAAAAAGAAATAAAGAAGGAAAGCTCCCGAATCGCCCGTCTGCTTTCCTTTCCTTTCCAAGACAGCACTGCTCTAAACTCCTTATTTATGGTTCTTCCGTTTCTAAATTGTCTCCATGTGTCTGACATAAGGTGTCGGCCGCCGCGAATGCCAAATATCGTCCTCCCCGGCTCCCGCCCGGCTTGCGTCCACTTCCTCAGAGAAGTCCACTTAACCTCATTCTGCACCCACCCTCAGCTCCCCAATTCCTTGTACACGCGCAAACTTCCCTCCCACTTGCTCGAATCCCAGGCAGCGTATTTCCCCGGCTGCCCCCGGTCTCTCCCTAGCCCTCTCCGCGGCACAACCCTCCGCCAAATCCCCCCTCTCTCAGGGGCCTCCGGGGCTTTGGCGCGCCCTCTGGAGAACCTGGATTCCGCCTGCTCTTGGTGCTGGGGCTGCTGCAGGAGGGCGCGGTGGGATTATCTCATCCCTCCTTTCTCCGCTCGGGAGGGAAGGGAATGCAGCCTTCAAGAAAGTTACTGCAGGCGAGGAGGAGATGGAAGGAGTATTCGGTTTCTCCCCTCCGAACAGCGGAGAAAGAAGCAGCAGGAAGACCACGGCCCGGGGGTGAATTTCAGCCGAATTCCTGCAATGAATGGAGAGATCGGGGCGCTGTCAGATGCATTCGGGACAGACTTACCTGTTGGTCATTCCAGCAGCCGCGATCCCCAACATCGCGAAACCAAGGTAGCAGGAAAGTCCCGCAGCTTAAAACAACTTTCTTTCCTTCCTCCCTCCCTCTCTCTCAGGCCGATTCGGACGCTCTTTGGCTTTTCCAGGCAAGTTCCGCGCAGCAGCTGCAGGCGGGGCCGCCCCCGCAAGGCAACACAGGAAGGCGGAGGGAGGGAGCGGGGAGGCGGCGGCGGCAGCAGCTATGGCGCGTCACTGCCCAACCCACCCTTGTTCCAGCCCTCGCCGCCGTCTCTTCCCGCGCCCGCGGCGGCGAAGAAAGGGAGGCCGGTGAGGTGTCCTCCGGGGCGTCTCGCAAGCAAACTCGCGAGGAGGGAGCTTCGGCTGGGCGACCGCGGGTTCCTGACCGTGGGAGCCCTTCTAAGAGTTCTTGCCTTCCTTTCTTAGCCACGCGAGAGCTAGCCCACCGCTGGAAACTCGCCTCCCCCCAAAAAAGGGCCGGACTAGTGAAGCAGGTAGGCCCAAAAGTCTCCTTTTGATATTAGAAGCTTAATTAACATTTCTCTGTTGCAAACATAAGACAGAGATAGAAGTCTTGCTCAATGTTCTTGCACGGATACTAACCCTTGTAACACAAAGGTGCAGACATTGTAAGTTCCCTATACTTCCCTAAACTCACAGATGGTTTAGGATAAGTTCCCCTTTTGTTATCCTGTTTTGATGTGCTAATTATAAACAAGCTGCGCTTGTGACACGTAAGATGATTCTATGTCTGGAACAATCTGTCTGAAACAAGCTGAGCTTGTGACACGTAAGATCTTGTCATATCCTGATTGTCTGGATTACAAACCCTATAAAAGATAAGCCCCGGGTGTGACCCGGTGTTCAGAATTTGCCAAGTTATTACTCTGAACCATTGCTAGCAATAAACCTGTGTTCTCTAACTTCGCTTGGTCTCGTGTCCTGTCATTGGGAAGGTGAGTTTTCCCGCTACATTTTGGCGACCGCGGCAGGACACGACGGGGCCCTGAGGCCCCTCTGGAGGGTCACCACGCTCGCAGGGATTTGGTAAGTCAAGGGGAATTTCCCAGGCGCCATCGGACACTCTTTGTTCCGAGGGACTTCCCAGTGACACCAGCTCCCTGTGGCATCGGCTGACGCCTTCAAGAACCACTTGCTGGAAGATGAGGAAACAAGCCCTGCAGGCGAGTATTGGGGAAGGGAGCTCCAGAGGAGTACGGCTCGAGAAGATGGGAGGGGTTGATCACCCCCGGGGCGAACAGGGGCCAGGGTTGGCCGGCTGCGGTTCCTCGAAAAAATCCCTATTGAGCCGGGAAAAGCCGGTGAGCCGGAATATCGGCGGGACCGAGGGGTAAAAAGAGAAAAGGAGGGGAGGTTGTGTGTTGTGATTGCTGTGTGAATGTTTGCTGCGTTTCCCAACGGTGACCGTTGAGTGTCCGGCACCTTGGGCCAGTGAGAAGTGAGTGAAGTCTGCAGTTCCCAGTGGAGACCGTGAGTGTCCGGCTCCTGGGGTCAGGCTTGAGAACGTGACCAGTCCCTCTGTGTTATCCCGAGAGCGAAGGACCCCTTACCTTCCTCTCAAACCCCCTTCCCTCATTGTCTTGTCTGGTGCCCTGGGAGGAATATGGGTGGAGGAGGTAGTGTGCCCTCTATCCCCTTAGGATGCATGATGAAGCATTTTAAGTCTGCGTATGTCAGTCAGGACTACGGCATTAAGTGGAACAGACAGAAATTGAGGATTTATTGTAAGGGAGAATGGCCAACCTTTCAAGTCGGGTGGCTGGCCAGGGGTACATTTGCCATCCCACGGAAGGCCATCCCGATCAGGCCCCC
Organism: Charina bottae; assembly: GCA_023362775.1. NCBI lineage: Eukaryota > Metazoa > Chordata > Lepidosauria > Squamata > Charinaidae > Charina > Charina bottae. Next base: position 37,773,620 of record JALMGJ010000004.1, read on the forward strand.
TACATCGATGTGTGGCTCGATTTAATCCAACACATTTCAGCCCCCTTCGGTGGAAACCCCTTTCAAGATAGTTGTTCTGTAGGATAAATAGCCTTTAAAGGCTGCCAGCGTGTGCTGGGTGGCTGTTTGTGGGAGAGCAATAACCTTTAAAATTAGCCAGCGTGTGCTGGGGGGTTATTGGGAGACAGGACCTTAAATTTATCTGGTGAACGAGTCCAGTGCGTGCTGGAGGTTCTAGATAAGGACCTTAAATTTGGTTACCAAATAAGTCCAGCGCTTGCTGGAGGTCCTGGATCTAAGAGAAAATAAGATTCAGAAGAGAACAACTTTCAATTGTGCGGTCCCTCGACTGCACTCCCCCCCCACCCATTCATTCCTGTTTATTTATTTATGTATTTATTTATCACTGTTATCACTGTTCCTGTGAGCTCCTCATGGGCTTCCGCTGCCGGCCATGGGCGGCTGCCGCGGCCAGTGGAGACACAGGGCCGGTGAGGATGGAAAGAACAGGAAAACCCCAAAAAACCCCTTTTAAATGTGTTTTCAGAAACTGGAAGCTTTTAAAACCCAAGGCGGCATGACCCCTGCAAGTCACGCCTTGGAGCCTTTTGCTCCGATGTCTGGCCATTCTATCCACCATGGGACATTGGACTCTGATTATCTCCAAGCATTCTTTAATTACTTAATCTCAATGGCCGAGCAGATTCACTGGAACAAGTGGCATTTTTGTTCCTAAACAAGCTGCTCTTAGCCGCACCTCCCTACCACCTCCAGGAGAAGGAGAGGGGGAGGAGGATGGTGTCCCTACGCCCCCCCCCCACTCACAAAGTGATATTAAAACTGGTCCTTGTTAGCCAAAGGTGCCCCAAAGGTCTAGAGAGAACTGTAAAAACTCCAAGCCCTTATGGCTGCATCCACTGACAAAGAAGGAAAAATGCATAAACAGGCTAACATTCAACAAGAAATCTTACCATAAGAATACGGGGGGGCCACCCAACTGCTGTCAGCTAAGCCTCCATAATGTGTGTGTGTGCCTGAAAGGGTGTGTTTCAGTTGTAAAGCAAAGGTTGTGAAATTGTGAGAGTTTGTCTTTTTCCCTCCCCCTTGCCCAAATCTCCCCTGTCATGTTTCAATAAAAGCCTCTGTTTTGTACAGTTTGAATGCTGGTTTCCTGTGTGTGTGCGTAACTATCTAGGCTCTGCCTTCTGCCCTTGTGGGGGAAGAGGAGGGGGGTGGAAAAAAGCCCATAAGAGCTGATATGAGCAAAACTAGAATACTGAGAAGTAACAGGGAAAATGCACACAGAAATTCCTCTCGCCTGTGTTGGCTCCCTGGAAGCATGTAGATAGAACTGGGAATTTTCCGGAAGATGGGCGAGGAGACAGAGGAAAAGGCAAGGATTTTCCAATGCACAAGGGGTTGATAATAAATCAGCTAAACTTTGGACCCCTTTACTAGAATTTTATCTGAGTCTTAACTTATGAGTGTGTGGTTGTGTGTGTATGTTTTCAGTTTGTTGAACTGTGTGGCGTGTGAACAAAAAAAAAAGGGAAGAAGAGTTTTTTTATTTCTGAAGATTTTGGCAATAATGGAGCCTCCATGGATTGGCATAGTCTATCTGAAGGTGTTTTTTTTTTTCCGTTTTTGAAAATTTTTACTGCAAAAGCAGTCTACTCCTTACATTACATTATGTCAATGCTCATTTTAGTTTCCTGGCCTTTTTATTTTCTAGCCCTCTAGGCATGTTTTTGGATTTTTTATTTTTATGCATGTTCTATCTCACACATCAGAAGTTGCTGATGTGGTGAGTGCATGCGTGGGGGAATGGAATCATATCCTGGGAGATTAAGGATTTTGCATACCCTGAGCTATTTGTTTTTGCTTCTGTAACACGCTTACATGCATTATTTGACTATAAGCTATTTGGACTGGTTCAGTGATATTTTCACTGATTAGAGCTGCATTGTTTTTCTGGTTTTACTTGCTCTGGGAAAATCTTCTTTTCTCTTTGATTCCAAATGTTTTCCATTGATGGAATAACTGTTATTACCACACGTTGCTTGAGCCCAGCCTTCCAAAGTAATAGTAATTACTGAGTGTTACTACTCAGGTGTGTTCCTCATGAGTGCACCCCTTTGGTGGGCTGGCCTCTAGCGCATAGCATTTCGCTTGTTTATACAAAGGGAGAAATGTAAGGATTATCTTAGCATAACCTACGCCATCAGCCTGGCGAGTGGAGAGGGACCCCGCCCAACCCCTGAGGGTACCCTTGCATAAAACCACATGAAAGGTCTCCCCTTCTGGTGACACTCCGGAAGCTGTCCCTCTACGAACGGGAGATGAAGACAAGGCATCTCACCCCTTGCAGGTGTTGCTCCAGAGGCCAACACCCGTCGCACGGGCTACGAGGCTCGTCTCTTATTTGGTTGCGAAAAGGGGGGCCCACGGGATGGATGCACACCAAAGGTTGAGAGCCACTGCTTGCATCCATGAGGGCCTCATGCCTTCCATCTGGGTGGTTGTGATTCTTCTGCTAATTAGTATTGTCATTAACTTCCTTTACCTATTCAGCATTCTGCTTGCGAAAGGGGGGAATGGAGGTGAGGGTGGCGATGGGCCAGGAGAGACAACTTGCGATTGGGTATCTCCTCCAGGAGATAGCTCCCCAGGTGGGTGCTGGGACTCCCAGGCACCTGCACCAGTTCCCCTCCTAGCTCCGCCCCGAAGGCGACGAGTCACCCGTGCTGCTACCAAAGTCCAGTTAATTGTTCGCAGTGCGTTACGTGGGCCCAGGTGGGAAACGTTAAGCAACACACCCTCATATACCATACCCAATGCCCACCGGACTGCACGCCTCAAGGGTCCTGTGCCACACAGGGAAAGGTGTTTACTGTGTAAAGGCAAGAAAGAAAGGAGACATAACCTGCTACAACCCTCAGACTGAGGTTAGGTACAACGTCTCCGTGTGGGCGGGCCTGGGAATGGTGTCCTCCAGTGGGGTCCGCCTGACCTTGTATTACCTAAACCACACAGTAAGCCCTAAAACCTCTGCTGGCTGGAACTTGGAGTTTGACGTTTGTGAGGCCATGGATAAAATAGCTTACACCTCCTGTATATCCACACTAGGATTCGTGTGGGTCCCCTGTATGTGTGCGCGCGCTTATGAGGCGGGGGGCTTATTCCCCACCCGTCTGCCTTCACCTTTGCTGCTTCTCTTCTCTTACGTCGATTCCTCGTCTGCCCGCCGCCCCCTCCCTTTCGAGTCCTGGGCTCGACGGCCTTCAATGCGTGGGAAATGCCCCCCTTCCTAAACCCTACTTAGCTCTTATTAGTCAGACACTCTAGGTCAGGGCTTTCCAAAGTTTTCCCGCGGCGACACACCAACTACCGAAAGCCCGGAAGTGCCGCCGTTGCGGCAGCGCGCAAAAACCCGGAAGCGCTGCTGCCGCTTTCTGGTTTTTGCGCGCCGCCGTTGGTGTGTCGCCGCGGGAAAACCCGGAAGCGCTGATGATGATGATCAGCGCTTCCGGGTTGTGTGGCGACACACCAGACTGTGTGGCGACACACTTTTGTGTCGTGACACACAGTTTGGAAAGCTCTGCTCTAGGTAAATAATTATAAGCAGGAAGCGTGATCGAAATCATTAGGAACCCTCCCGGACTTTTCTTCCGAATCTTGAAACCTTTTTTCTTATGTCAGAGTAGTCATTCAAAGGGGTCAAGGATGGATAGCGTTAGACCTTCTGTCTGAAGAAATCTTGAAAAAGAATTGAGATAATAGTTGTTTTCTTGGATGTCCATATACTTAAGAGTAGTGTTTCTCAACCTTGGCAACTTTAAGGTGTGTGGACTTCAACTCCCAGAATTCCCCAGCCAGCTGGCTGGGGAATTCTGGGAGTTGAAGTCCACACACCTTAAAGTTGCCAAGGTTGAGAAACACTGCTTAATAGTATTTCTAAATTAGACTTTGATTACACAAAAGGCCTACTCAAGTCACTGAATTTTAATGTGTGGTCTAGATTACATCATCCTTTAAAAAAAAACAAACATTAAAACCCAGAATAGCAGTCTGATATATTTAGATTGGTAGCATCTTCATCCTTCAGGGATCTCAATAACCCTTTAGCATGTATTAGCTAAAGTTTTGATAGCTGTAACATGAGCTTAACAAGAACTCAGATAAGCAGTTACTGTACTGACAAAAGAGTTCAAGGTTACAAAGATTTGGAAGCAACTGCAACAACAAATACACACCTCTTTGTCAGCATAAGAGTCATCTAAAAAACTAAATGTCTCCAAACTGCTATTAAATTGAGCCTGCCTGGTTTTAACCAGACAAGTATAATGGGGATGGCAGCCTGAGGGGAGATTAGATGGGACGGGAACTGTGGGTTTAGCAATATGGCAGAAGAAATATCCACAGCTTTCTGAGTTGAAAGATGTAAAACCTATTGGCTGTTTAATTCATACAACGGATATGCTAGAAGAATGTTGGAAGTAGAAAATGTGACCACTGAAATAACCGTAGATCAACACTCTAACAAGATTTAGAAGTTCAGCTGGGTGATCATTCAAACTGCACACCATACATGATCCTACAAGCATTTGGGAAAGTGAGGTCAGTGGATTTAGTTCCTTAGCACTGTAATCGGAGCCAACATTGACAGTTCTGTGAGCATCACTTTTTGCAAAAATATCTCACATTTCTTTACTTGGTACTAAGATAGTAGGAAGGAGGACACAAAATATAAAAGCAAAATGATAACAAATTAAATTACATCAAAATAACAATCCAGTGGTAGGAAAGGTAATGGTATTTTAATCTTGCCATTATATTTTAAGATGATGAATTAAAAACCGGAGCGAACTGAAAACAAATCTGATGCTCTGAAGAATTCCCTTGAGCATCCAGCATGCAGAGTTGGAGAGGCCATTTGAGAAAAAAGCTTTTGCAGTTTTCATCTGATAGAGAAAGTGCTTCAGCTGGAGTGGTATCCTTAAAATAATCTAGTCCAAAGCCATATAGAGTAAGCACCAGCACCCGGAAACACACAGAGGGGACAGAAATGGTCACCATTCACTGTTAGATTTTTAGTTTGGGGGTAATGCTTTCTTGCAAACCAAGTTTGACAGCAATTGAAGCAACATCCTGCATAAAAATCCTATTCGCCCCATCCAACCACTGTGTGTGTGTGTGTGCGTGCGTGCGTGCATGCATGCATGCATGCACCTTCAAGTTAGGTTTTGGCTCCTGGCGACTGCCTGGACTGGTCCCTGCAGTTTTCTTGGCAAGGTTTTTCAGAAGTGGCTTGCCATTGCCTCCTTCCTAGGGCTGAGAGAGATTGACTGGCCCAGGGTCACCCAGCTGGCTTCGTGCCTAAGGCTGGACTAGAACTCACCATCTCCCACTTTCTAGCCTGGTGCCTTAACCACTACACTAACCATCAAATAAATATTTACAATTATTTATTTTAATAGTTTATTAAGAGAAGCATGATTTTATACGCATCCATAGAATAGTTCATTCATCACTGTGGAGCTGCTGCTGGTGGACTCCTTCAGTACAGCTTTACATGGAAGAATCTTTGTCTTTATTTGGATTTGTCAGCTATTGGGCTGCAGCTCTTCCTTACTTGGAGACATGCCAGCAAAACACACAGATCAAAATACTGTTGGTTTCTAAGGAATTTCTAGCAATGGCCACCAATTAGTAGCTGCAGGGGGAATAACAGCCACCTATCACCCATAAGGTAAAGGTAAAGGTAAAGGTTTTCCCCTGCATAGTCGTGTCTGACTCTAGGGGGCAGTGCTCATCTCCGTTTCTTAGCCGAAGAACCAGCGCTGTCCTGGCCGGCATGACGCGTGCGGAACACTGTTACCTACCCACCGAAGTGGTACTTATTTATCTCCTTGCATTTGCATGCTTTCGAATTGCTAGGTTGGCAGGAGCTGGGGCAAGTGTGGGAGCTCACTCCGTCACGCAGCGCTCGGGTCTCGAACCGTCGACCTTCTGATTGACAAGCCTGGCGTCTTAACCACTGAGCCATCGTGCCCCTATTAGTGTATTGTTATTACTATTATTATTATATAATATTATATAATTATTATATAAATATAATTATTAGTATTATTAGTGTATTAGTGTATATAATTACTATTACATTAATATTTACTATTACAAAAAATATTTACTATTACAAAATATTTTCCTCTCACTTGCCCCTGTAAAGATTATGTGGAGGCTGTCAATGGAGCTCTGTGGGGTTTGGGTTATGCCAGACTACCTTAAGTGTGCATGTGTCATAGGACTTGAACCCAGCAAGCGGAATGTCTGGGAAATCGGAGCATCAGAGCTTTCCTGTTCATTAGCTGCTTATATGTCATGAAGAGAGGGTCCTGGAGGCCTGTCCATATTATTACCTTAGATTATTGTCTTAGTGTATGAGTGGTGGCTCAGCGGGTAAGACACCAGGCTTGTCGATCGGAAGATCGCAAGTTCGGAGGTTCGAATCCCTAGCCCTGCATGCGGAGTGAGCTCCCGCACTAGCTCCAGCTCTTGCCAACCTAGCAATTCGAAAGCATGCAAATGCAAGTAGATTAATAGGTACCACTTCGGTGGGTAGGTAACAGCGTTCCACGCGGGTCATGCGGCCACATGACCGTGGAAGCGTCTTCGGACAACACTGGCTCTTTGGCTAACAAACGGAGATGAGCACCGGCCCCTAGAGTCGGACACGACTGCACAAATGTGCGGGGGGAACCTTTACCTTATGGGTGATACCTGAAGCCTTCACGGGGCATAAAAATGGTATGGCCTTGTTCTTGGGGTTGGGCACCGGATGTTCAGCCTTAGTGTTTTTTGGGGGAGGATGGTATCCTATATGTCCATTCCAAATCCGGACGATGCCAAAATAAAGAAAGAAGCATTGTGACATCATGATGCAAGCATTTGTACTTGTGTCACAACATTGCACAGAAGTATTTAAGGGATGGAGTTTGTACTACAATGTCACCATGCATTTTTTGTCTCCTTCCTGCCCTGTGGATGCCCATGGATGCAAAATAGATGCACTAAACGTGATTTGTAAATAAAAAAACACACCAAAAATATGCCACTGAACATCAGTGGTCTTTGTACTGTGGTCAGCAACATGACCTGGGCTTCCCTTGAGGCAACATAAAAAGAGCCAGGGGCACATGCAGTCCACAACCCTATGGCTACCCACCCTGGCCACTGACTAAAGGTGGGGAAATGTCTCTCTCCAGATGCTGCTGACGTCCCTCAACATCGTTGGTACTGAATGCACCTCCCAAGGGTTGGAGTTCAGCGACATCGAGGGGTGGCACAGGTTTGTCAGCGTAAATCCATGGCCTGTTTCCTGCATGGTTGGCTTCGCTCTGCTGTCTCAAACATCACCTGGGCAGCTGCTACAACCAAACTCACACTTTTACATGCCAGAACATCCCGGCAGACTTCTCACACATTGTAATCCCACCCATCCCAGATGCACGAGTGGAATCCTTTGGCAGCAGCTCATGGTAATGAAATATCCAGCTGTTGTGCTGCTGTGCCCTAAACAATCCCTACAACCACTTCTGTTCAGCAGCTGGATCCATGTACAAAATACTTGTGCATTTTGCAAGGCAAAAGAAACCAATCATTTCTTTTAAAGAACATTATAGTAAGCGGGGGACTATGGAGCAGAAAAATAGGCTCCAATCTTACAATTAAAGATGTCTGTTTTGGCAGTTCCACTCCCACTTCCAGTGCTATGAAAAAAGCCCCAGGGCTCCTTAAAATTCTGTGAAATGTTTGACAGCAACATTTATCTTGAGCTGTCATCTTTAACATATGGCTGATATAGTTTAAAACTGTTTACTTTCCTCAATGTATTACTACATTCTAAGTATTTTTATCTGAGTAGAAATTACACAGAATGTTCTTTTACATAATTTTAAAACAGAGCCTTAGTATGTGTATTTTATTTTATTAGATTTAAAGGCCGCCTGACTCAGAATTACTCTCGGTAGCAAACATTTTAAAAGAGTAAAATAAAATAATAAACAGAGGAAACCATGTATGTCCAGACAAGACAAACTCCATACACTACAAAAAACACACTCAATAGGGGATCAGCAGCCACCCTACCCCAATGCCTGGGAAAACAGCCAGTTTTTAAAGAAGCTTTTAAAGAATAAAAGTTTTATTCTCCCATCAGGGTGGGAGAAACACAGATATTTGGGGAAATGTTATTCCAGAGAATAAAAAACTTTTCCTCTAGCACTCCATCCAAAATTCCACAATCTGCCCCCAAAGGTCTGTTTCCAGCCACTTCTAAATCAATCTGAGATTTAAACCCATAAAGCTGCTCTTCTGTATCACAAGCTCTTCCAACCAATTGCATGCTCATGCAACAGGTACTAACTACACTGTGAGAATCTCGAGAAGTTCACTATGACTTGCTCAGATTGAACTGGGCCTGAGCTTTTGGAGAAAAAAAATCACTTAAAACTACATCAAGCCACTGGTTAGGAAATGGGTGTACACGTAGTGTGTTGGTGATACGTATTTTATTTACATCTATGGAATCACCATCTCATTCTATAGCTGAAAGGATCAGGGAATGACATAACCAACAGGTTGTTGGACTCCCAGCTGGCTTTTTTTGTTGTTCATCTTCGTGACCGGACATATCCGTTTTTTTCAGCATACAGTCTGGTAAATCCACAAGATTGACACACAGTCACATAAGTTTGTACCCAATTCTAATGCTATTTTGTACGATGAATGAAATTTGTTTTTCAATCCATCTGTAATCATAAAACTTCAGAAATTTTATAGTGCCATGTTTTATATCTGTGTTCACTGAACATACTTGCTGGGAATGATTGGAATCTTAGTCAAAATCATTTGGGATGCTCTGAAATAAAATGTGCACAGCGGCACTTTCTTTGCTTACTTTTATATTAATATAATATAAAAATTGCCATTGTTATTCTGCCCACTTTTGAGATTCAGGTCCATTCTAGAGACAGGAAGAATAGATTTTAACAGTGTTGGATATAGAAACTGGTGGAGTCTCTTACGTTTTGGGCCAGATATCAATATCTGGGGAATGGGACACATACACAAAAAGAAAGAAAATAACAGAAAAAGCATTTTAAAAATCTAGAACAAAAAGCAACTTTTGATAAAAAAAACCAGCTTGAGATAGAAAAGTTGACCCAAGTCATTAAAAAATGCATTAAAAATTCCCAAATAAGTTGTTTCTTCAATGTATATTAGCAATTGTATCCCAACCGTTGTGTTTTATGGTTTTTGTGGTATTGAGATAGCATTTATTTAAAAAATAAATATTTTTATGCGTGTTATGAGCCCTTAAATTCTTAGCCAGCTTGCATTAAATCTGACTTAGAGTGTCAAACTTCCTCCTCCAAGCCCTCTGCAATTCATTTGGGGGAAAAAAAGTAATACAGTAAAGCTTCAATTTATCAGACTGGTAGAGCAGGATGTGTCTTTTCTTTAAAAAAATTATATGTTAATTCTTAAAATATTGAAATACAAAGAAAGTAAAAAAGCAAGATGATACCAAAAAAATACTGCTACATTTGAATTAAAAAACCATAGTAAATTACGTTTTGGTAATACATCCTCCCCTCTCCTTCTGTTTGTATCCCCAACCACAAGCCAGAGTTTAGATATTTGAACTTTGCCAAAATCAAGCAGAAATGGCATATATATATATATATATATATATATATATATATATATATATTAATGATATACTGTATATATGATTGAGATATATATATATATATATATATATATATGACATATATATATATATATATATATATATATATATATATGACATATATATATGACATATATATATATATATATATATATATATATATATATATATAAGCCATTTCTGCTTGATTTTGGTTAAACTTCAATTGTTGATATATATTTTTAATTTTGCCATTACAGCATATTCTTCAATTTTAGTCTCCCAGTCTGATATTCTAGGCAAGGTGTCTCTTTTCCAGTGGTATGGTAGGTTTATTCTTGCTGTGGTTAGCATGTGTCTTAATAAATTATATTTTTTTCATGTATGTTTTCTGGAATTATGCCTGATGGGGTATCTTTTTTGTGCAAGTCAGTCTACTCTGTGCATGCAGGAAAACCTGTTTGCCATTTGTGTGTGGACAAAGTGGAGATGATGGAAATGCCATGGCAGGAAGGCCCATTAAGCAGGCCTTGGCAGCAGTTGTTTCAGAACTTTACCAGGTAGGCTAAGGAACTTACAATGGCGCCGAACAAGTGGCACTTATGACCAGTCCTCCTACTTACGACATCGCAGCATCATCCGGTCACGTGATCGCCAATTGTGACCTTCTTTGCCAGCTTCCTACAAGCAAAGTCAATGGGGAAGCTGGCAGGAGGTCGCAAATGGCAACCACATGATGTCCTCACTTAATGACCTGTTGGGATTCGCTTAACAACGGCAACCGGAAGTGCAGGAATTTCCATCACTAAGCGGTGCAGTCACGTGACATCATGCTTTACAACTGCATCGGTTAGCAATGGAAATTCTGGTCCCAGTTACCATAGTTAAGTAGGACAACTACTTTTCCCCTTTGTTGGATGGCAGGGGGGTGAGGAAATAGTGCGGGAGAGACTGGAGAAAGAGGCACCAAGGTGGCTTGGTGGTAGCATTGATGGGACGCTACGGAGGAAGGAGCTCACTTAGCTGCTACTGTCCTGTTCCAACTTAATACAGAGTCTTGAATTGCTTAACAGTTTTATTAAGTACTATCAGATCAATTGGGTGGCAGGCTTCAAGATAATCTTCTTCTGTTATAGGGCACAGTACTGTATTCTACTTTAACCTGATGGGTTTTTGGAATATGGAAAAACAATACAATAGAACAGGAACAAGGCAAGACAGCACATGCAAGACAATCAGTACAATCAAAAGTAATTACCAGACTGGTTCTGGATTAACTAGCAAGACAACTTACACTACTACTGATCTATTAGGTAATAATTGCATCAAGAATTAGCTTAGGCAAAGTATAGCTTAACCAGAACAAAACAGACAGTTATGGTTTTTTATCAAAGGTAGGCAAGGCTGGATTAGGAGGAAGGTGGAAAGGACTGGGTGGTTTTAAAAACTGGCTGGGTTTGGATAGGAATGAAATGGAAGGGTTATTAACTGGGTTGTTCTGAAGACAGGTAGTTTGGAGTTTGATAAAAGATCCTCTGCTGTAACAGACTTCCCAGTAGTTGAGATCTGAGGTAATTTAGGGCAAGAGTACTTCAGCCTAGCAACAGTATGCTGTTTGACAGGTGATATGCGGTGTTTGTTTTTAACAGCAGGGGGAGGCTTGGAACAGCAGGAGGGCGGCGGCAGCAGCAGCAGCAGCAGCAGCAGCAGCAGCAGCAGCAGCAGCAGCAGCAGCAGCAGCAGCGAAGGAAGACAGCCCAGAGAGGAGGCTAGAGAGAGTGTTTAAACAGGGCTTTTGTGGTGCGAGCAGCTGTGGAAGAAGTCTGGAGCTTAAGGTATGTGGTACTCCTGAAGAATGGTTGTCCCTGACAACCCGTTCTTTGTTGTTTTCTCCTTTTATACTTTGTATCTTGCGCCCTTCGAATGCAGCAGCCAATAGGCGTGCTGCGTTCTTGGCTCTTTTTTTTTGAAATTGAGTTCAACTCTGCTGCAACGTTTTTATCGTTTTTATCGTTGCAACGGAGTTTTACCTTTTCCTTTTTCCTGTTGCCAGACTTGGCCCCTTTTGACCAGTCCTTCCTAACAGCTACTCTCTGGGCTTCTACAGTGGTGGCAAGTGAGGTATGGAAGGATGCCACTGGTGGTGGGATGAGGAGCACTTTGGCAGCAGTGGCAGTGGAGCTGAATGGAGCATAGCACAAGGAGATGCTCAATGAACTAATGCTTGAACAGACTTTCTGTGTTGTCATCAAGGGAGGTATGAAACTGGAGGGCTGGCTGGTGGCAGCAGGAACCTATTGAATATGGCTTGGTAGCTAAGGGTAGTGGGGAGAAGGTGGTGGCATAAGGCATGGTGGGCAATAGAGTCTGGCTGCCATGCTAAGGCACATGCAGAAGAAACAACAGGAACTGATAAAAGTCCAGATGCAATAGACTTGTCCAGTGTTTCTGAAAGCAACCTGAACAAACTGTCTTTAACCTGCACACAGCTCCCGTGTAACTGTGTGAGCCATATATGCCAAGATTCTAAAATTGGTTTTGATCAGATGGTAAATATTCCAACATGTATACAGGTTCTCTAGTTTTTGAAGGAGTTTGAAAAGAATGAAAATAATATCCACGAGAGTCTGTAGTGAGACCTTCAGAGTAGCTATACATGTTGACATTTCATATTGTATTTGAAGCAGCGAAGGCAGATTCATCTGTGTTCCCTAAAATAGCATTTTAAAAAGGCATGCATTACAGAATGATGATCATGCCATGCTGTACAAAAAGAGAGCAAGGTTACACTTCGTATATTGACAGAGTTATGTTAGTAATCAGTTTGACTTCCTTTCTGATTCACTGCCAAAGAACTTTATTAGAGACCCACCTTAGGAGTTTTATTCCAGCCAGTTGGCCTGGGAAAAAGCAAAACAAAATAACCAAAATAAAATGTTGTCATTTATCACCCCACCCATCCAAATCTATGTTTTTAAAGTGTTTATCTATGAAACAAAACCTTCAGGAGTCACCCAGAAATTAAGTATTCTTCTATATTCATTCCCGTATGCATTAGCATTACAAAACAACTTGTTTAAAATATTACGTTAGCATCCCACAAACCTAAAAGATATTATATTACTATATTATGAACTGATGATGTGCTCATATTTAGGGAGAACGCTGCAACTTTCTTATATTTAAAAGTGTTTTTGCTCTGCCAATGTAACACATTAGCTTTAAGAATATTTATGGTAGTAATCCTGTACAGAACACAAAAGTCGAAATTATGCAGCTGTGCAGTATTAGCAGCTCCTGATGTTCTAGCAGGCATTTGTTCAGAATCCAAAAGACACAGAAACCCAACCTCAGTAAATCACAACTGGCACATCAAAGCCCCATGTGACCAAAATATGCTGCCGTATACTCTGTGTCCATCTGTATCTTCAAATCCACTTTATCTTTAAATAGCTCATGTGCTTTGGGTGCATGGGAGACGCAGGCCGAAATCAGACTACCGGTATCTGTTTTGTAAGGAAGGCTGGGGCTATTGTTCTTTAATTCCTCCAGTTTGAAGGAGGATTTAGGAATTTTCTTTTAAAATGATGCCGGAACTTGCACTAATTTTTTTTCCTATCCCCAAGATGGTGGGAAACATCCTGGAAACAATTTTTGACCAGTGTCCGGCTAACATTCATAAGTACGATCAAAGAGATCTGTGGGAAGCCAAAAAGGTGTGGTCTAGTGTAATAGGTTGCTTACTCCAACTTTAGTGCATGGAAACGGCAACTTTACTGTCTTTACAAAAGCAATTGTCCCCACAGGAATTGTGCAATTTTCCACTGGCCCCCAACCCTACCCGTAATTTTGTTGGGCCAGCAGAAGATAAAAGGCTGCAACCTCCTCCATTCTCGTGTTCCTGCTTAAGGTTGCCAAGGAGTCGGTATGGAAGCTTCTGTCCCAGCATTACTGTTCAGGGGGAGAAACGTGAAAGCTTCAAGTGATCCTGTTGAAAACTATGCAGGGAAGAGGCATGTAAAACTTACTCTTCTACAACCCCATTATAGCAGTGGTATTGTGACAGGGAATTTGACAAGATATCCTAGGTTCCTGCAGCATGACACATAGAGGCCTTTAAAGTCTGCAGGTGACCAGGGACAGCTAATGTCTGTCTTGGTGACCTTCTCAGATCCAGTTGTAGAATGCTACTACTTTCCATCTTGGTCTATGTCAGAGTTCGGCAGACCTCTGCCATTCATACAAGTACGTGCTAACCGACATGCGGAAATAGACTCGCAACTGACAAGCAGCCGAAGCCAACGTAACGAGCTGTGAAACGGAACGTATCAGCCCAGGAAGGACTGTCTAGTGAAGCTGGAGCCAAGTACTTCACACATCAACTTCAAAAGGACAATGAGGGGAGAAATGTTTAAATGTAACATACCATGCCATGCCAATTCATTCACGTCTTTGTTCCTGCACCTATGTACTTCAATAAACCTCTTTACTTTTAAAGAAGCCTGCGTTTCGGAGCTTTCTTGAGAAAGGGGAATTTGATAGACATCGTTGGGAGCAGTCCTTACATAAAGACGTGAATCAATCCTGACCACGTATCCTGAGGAATATCCCGGCAAAATTCGGTGAGCTCCCCAGTTGAAAGCGGTCACACCACCGGGGGAAAAAAAAAAATTTTTTTTTTCCACCCACGGAGCAGAATGGAGTCAGTAGCAGCAGCGGAGACTCTCGAGGTAGCCGGAACCAGCGCGGCAGCTGTCCGGGCGATGGAGGCAACCCAGCGAGCGGAGTCTTCCCCTACAGAGACTACTGAACAGCGAGAAAATAAGAAATCACAGAAGAAGGAGGTAAACCTCATGGCCCTCAGCAATCCCAAGCCTACCCTGGCGGGATGGTCTATCGCAGTCGGGGAAGGGCTGAAAGGAAAAGGAGGGAAAGCCAAGAAAAGGGTCACCCAGACCCATCGAATCGAAGCCCTGGAGAACCGGATGGCACACCTGAGCCTAGAGGTAGGGACGATGAACAAAAAATTGGACTCTATGGGGGGGGCCATTGAACAGTTGTTAAGAGCCCTAGAGGGACCTAGGGAGGCAGAAAGGAGCCCAACAGGCTCCGACGAAGAGGAAGAAATCGTAGAGTCAAGTGGGGAAAACGAGGAGAGGGAGGAAGAAACACTATTCTATGGGCAGCTTCCATACAGCCGAACTCCTGTAACCCCAGACTACGATCATCGCAGAACCTCTTTGAGAGCCCATGCCCCAAGCGGGGTTAACGAACTAAAAATGAAATTCGATGGGGACCCAAGGAAATTAGCATGTTTCCTAACACACGTTCAGGGGTTTATGGAGGAATTCGAGCATACCTTCCAAACGGAGGTGAGCAAGGTGCGTTATGTCTCCAGTTTTCTAAGGGGAGAGGCGGGTGACTGGCTAGTGAGTCTCCACGACTGCGGAGCCAGCGAGCTGAGGAACTTTCAGAAGTTTATGTACGCACTCAGACAGAGATTTGAAGATACGCTATCTAAAATCTCAGCGAAGACTCGAATTCAAAATTTAAGACAAGGCAACAGAACAGTAGCGGAGTACGCTATGGACTTCAAGAAACTCCTATCGAAATTACCTGACTGGCCTGAATCCTTCAAAGTCCAGCACTTTCAATACGGATTACGACAGGAAATTATAGAACTAGCCATAATGAGAGATGACCCAGGGACGTTAGAAGGATGGATTCAACTGGCTGGGAAAGTGGAAAACAGCACAATGCAGCTCCAGAACATAAAAAGTTTCAACTCCATGCGCAAGAAACCTGGGACCTCTTTCACTCAACCCCGCAAATTCACCAAGCAACGGAATTGGGAGGAGGAGAAAGAACGCCGTACGAAAGATGGGCTATGCTTTCGTTGCGGCAAAGAGGGTCACCGGATAAGCAATTGCCCACAAACCAAGACGAACGCCAAAGAGAAAATCCCATTGAAAAAGGCACCTGACACCAAAGAAAGCAAGACTGCAACGGCGAAGTACAAAGGAGCGGCGGCAGCAACCGTGGGGAGACGGGACTGGCAACAGGGGAGCAGCGAGTCCGACACCTCAAATGATGACTTCGAGCCGGCGGAAAACTACAACGGCCTGTGCTAAAGTGCGCCGCAGGACAGGCCTTCACCATTGGGCGCAACGGGGGGGCAGGTGTCCCAAAATGCCCCACGATGAACGTTAAGGTACAGTTGCAAACTTTGGATGGGACGGGACAATTGTGGGGGGTGGCCATGCTGGACTCTGGGTGTTCCAGATGTTTGATACACCCAAAAATAGCAACCAAACTGAAACTCAGGTTGGTTAAAATGCAGACACCCATCACGTTCTGCCAATTGGATGGGTCCGAAATGAAGGGGGGCCCAATCGAATTCACCACTGAAGACATACAAATGTCTGTGGAGACTCATGTAGAGACATTACGCTTCATAGTCGCACCCATTGCTGCGCGACATATCGTGTTAGGACTCAAATGTCTCAGGAAAAGAAACCCTAGAGTGGACTGGGCGTCTGGGGAAATTGAGTTCTTTGATGGGCTTTACAAAGCGGTTGAAGAAACAAATGGAGTAAGTGAATTGGAATGGGGGGCGGCTGGCACGGTACATGAGGGGATGGAATAATGGGAGGAGGATCAAGACGAGGAGGGGGAGACGCTCCCAGACACAATCCCGGAGGTCTACACCTCCGTGGGTGAGGTGTTTGGGCAAAAAGTATGCGAACAGGAACCCCCCCACAGGGCTTCAGACGCAACGGTTGATTTGATCCCTGGGGCCCCCTTCCCAAAACCCAAAATGTATGCGATGACCCAGAAAGAATTAGGTGAGCTACGTAAATTCATCGATAAAAATTTGGCAAGGGGTTTTATTGAACCCTCAAACTCACCTTTAGCTGCCCCTGTACTTTTCCGGAAAAAGAAGGATGGGTCCTTACAGCTTTGCACAGACTACAGGGGGTTAAATGCTATTTCAGTGACCAACCAGTACCCTCTCCCACTCCTCAAAGACATGCTAGCGCAATTGGCAAAAGGCAAAATTTTTACCAAGCTAGATGTGCGAGAGGCATACTATCGAGTACGCATACGGGAAGGGGACGAATGGAAAACGGCATTTAACTGCCCATTGGGTCAATATCAGTATCGGGTTCTCCCGTTTGAGATTGCGGGAGGACCGGGCATATTCATGCGACTAATTAATGAGGTTTTATATGAGTTTCTCTACCAAGGGGTAATTGTGTATTTAGACGACATCTTGATTTTTTCTGATAACCTGGAGGAACACACACAACTAGTTAAGAGAGTGTTAGAGAAATTGCTTGAGGCTAAACTATATGTCAAATTGGAAAAGTGTGAATTCCACAAGGACAGCTTAGACTTCCTAGGCTATAGGATATCTCACAGAGGCATTGAAATGGACCCGGGGAAAGTAAAAGCAGTGTTAGAGTGGGAACCCCCCCGAACCCGCAGACAACTCCAAGCCTTTCTGGGTTTTGCGGGGTTCTATCGCCAATTTATTCACGGGTTCGCCCAGATTGCACTACCCTTGACGGACCTATTGAAAACAAAAGGAAAGGGGGCCAAGGGGAAATCACCCAGTACTAGACTAATTTGGACCACGGAATGCCAGGCGGCATTCGACAAACTCAAGGCTCTATTCACAGAGGAACCCATCCTCAAACACCCGGAAGTGGAGAAGCAATTCATAATTCACACAGATGCTTCCCACAATGCCATTGGGTCAATACTGCTTCAATTCGATGAGGCAAAGAAATTGAGACCGTGCGCTTACATTTCCAAAAAATTCAGCGAAACGCAAAAAAGATGGCATGTTTGGGAGAAGGAAGCGTTCGCTGTCAAACACGCACTAGACACATGGCGCCATCTCTTGGAGGGGGCGACCATCCCTTTCCAGGTCTGGACGGACCACAAAAACCTAGAGGCACTCAAATCCCCCAGGAAACTGAATCACAAGCAATTGCGGTGGGCTGAATTTTTCAGCAAATTTAACTTCACCCTGCAATACTTTCCGGGGGGAAAGAACCTCCTAGCAGATGCGTTGTCACGACTACCCCAACATGATGGTAAAGTCGAGGGGCTGGTAGAAACACTATTCCCTAAGCAAGCACACACACCTCAACAACCAGGCGAACCCTCGGAACAGGGCTGCCAGGCGACCAGGCTAGACGGTACAGCAAACACACTCACCCCCACGCTCGCACACACATCGCCACAGGCAGGTGAGCCAGCAGAACGGGGGGGGGGGGGGGGGAACGAACAGGTTAGAAGGGAATCTAGCTCTCACTCGCAGCAAAGCCAAGGCAGCAGAGGAAAACCCTTTTGAAGCTAAGCTACGAACAGAAACACTGTCTGACGACTGGTGGAGGGAGAACAGACATACGCTCACTGAAAGCAACGGGCTGTGGTGGAAGGAAGGAAAGGTGTACGTCCCCAAAGGACTTAGGAAGGGGGCATTAGAGAAAACACACGACCACAAAACGGCTGGCCACTTCGGGTTTGTTAAAACACTACATTTGATCAGGAATAAGTTTTGGTGGCCAACCCTGCGCAAGGACGTAAAGGAATATGTAGCCTCTTGCCCAGTATGCGCCACAGCAAAGCGGGTGATGGGGAAACCCACAGGGCTACTGCAACCGGTGGCCAACCCTACACAACCATGGAAACAAATCGCCAAGGATTTTATTGTGGACTTACCCACGAGCAGCAAGAAAACGGCAATCTGGGTGGTCACTGACCTATTTTCCAAGCAAGCACATTTCATTGCATGCAATGGGATTCCGAACGCACACAAATTGGCTAAATTGTTCATTCAACACATCTACAGAGCCCACGGTACGCCCGAACGCATAATAAGCGACCGCGGAAGTACCTTTACGTGCAAATTCTGGCGGGCATTTTTAAAATTGATTGGTTCTAGCCAGGGGTTAAGCTCTGCGTTCCACGCGTGTACTGACGGATCGTCTGAACGCATTAACTCCATACTAGAACAGTACCTAAGATGCTACATTAGCTATCAACAGAATGATTGGGTGGAGTTATTACCTTTCGCTGAAGTAGCATACAATAACTCCATCCATCAAAGCACGGGTTTCTCACCGTACCAAATCGCAACGGGGCAGGACTTTGTCACTATCCCCGAACTCGCGCTGACCCAAGTAATGGAAGGGTCCACCCCTTTACAGGCAGACGAGTGGATCGCTAAAATAAAGAGTAATTGGCCGGTGATGATGAAAACCCTCGAGGACGCAAAAGCAAATTACAAAAAATACGCTGACAGGAAAAGAGCGGCGGAATGGGAACTCAGAGTGGGAGATAAAGTGTATCTCTCCACAAAGAACTTGCGCTCCACACAGCCATCTAAAAAACTCGCACCCAAATTCATTGGACCGTTCACTATTGTAACTGTAATCAACCCAGTGACGGTTAAACTGCAACTCCCCAAAGCATTGAAACGTGTCCACCCAGTTTTCCACATCAGCTTACTAAAACGTTATAAACCATCTGACTGGCACCCCGAAGTGGCCGAGCCAACACCGACACTAGTCAATGGGGAACCACATTTTGAAATTGACAAAATTCTAGACAGTAGACGACATAAAGGACAGCTGCAGTACTTAGTGAAATGGCAACACCTCCCGATCGGGGACAGAGAGTGGGTTGCTCAAAAACACATGCAAGCCCCAGAGATGATCAGAAACTTTCACAAAGAATTCCCGGACAAACCACGTTAACCAATTAAACGATTTACTGTACAATTATTGATCTGACCCAGAAGGTACCAAGTGTAAAAATGTATATACATTCCAAGGGGAGGGGGGATTTTCTTGGACGGGCGGCATGTCAGAGTTCGGCAGACCTCTGCCATTCATACAAGTACGTGCTAACCGACATGCGGAAATAGACTCGCAACTGACAAGCAGCCGAAGCCAACGTAACGAGCTGTGAAACGGAACGTATCAGCCCAGGAAGGACTGTCTAGTGAAGCTGGAGCCAAGTACTTCACACATCAACTTCAAAAGGACAATGGGGGGAGAAATGTTTAAATGTAACATACCATGCCATGCCAATTCATTCACGTCTTTGTTCCTGCACCTATGTACTTCAATAAACCTCTTTACTTTTAAAGAAGCCTGCGTTTCGGAGCTTTCTTGAGAAAGGGGAATTTGATAGACATCGTTGGGAGCAGTCCTTACAGTCTATTAACAAAGTTACAGGTCCTCAACTTATGACCACAATGGGGACCAGAACGTCCATCGCTAAGTGAGGCGGTCATTGAGTCACGCCCGACTTTATGACCATTTTGCCACGGTCATTAAGTGAATCACATGGTCACATGGTTAAGCAAATCCAGCTTCCCCCATTGACTTTGCTTGTTAGAAGCTGGCTGGGAAGGTTGCAAATGGCGATCATGTGACCCCGGGACACTGCAACTGTCGTAAATACATGCCGGTTGCCAAGCTCATGAATTTTGATCATGTGACTGCAGGGACACTACGACAGCCGTATGTGCAAGGACCAGTTGTCACATTTTTCAGCACCATCATAACTTTGAATGGTCACTAAAGGAATGGTCGTAAGTTGAGGACTACCTGTAATCCTTTTCCCCACACCACTGTATAAATTTTCTGTTCCTGCAGTATTTCCACATAGCAATTTTTGTATTAGTGCCACCCTTGATTTGTCACAGGTGATTAAAAATGGGATATAACATTCTATGTAAACTTCACCAATATTCTGTGATACTTCCCTATATCTAGCTTTGATGATTCATTTAAAGTATTGTCTAATTGCCTTCCCCTTTTTTTAAGCTGCATCAGACTGACAGCTAAATCATGCTAAGAACACCTGGGATAAGTAGGCGATACATTTTTTCATTCACTCTTCCATCAGCTAAAGCATAAGCTCATAGGCGAGGTGTCAATCAGAATATATGTATATAGGCAACTATTAAGTTAAAACTATGCAAGAGCTCAGAATGTGTAACAGATCTTACTCAGATGACATTTCTTAATCTAGGATGTCATAACTGTGTTCTGGTTTGGATGCTTTTTCTTCAGCAGGAGATAGAAAACACATGTGTGGGCTAATCCAAAACAGCTAACAATTAAATTAAGAGAAAGTACTGAGACATCACTTTTCTGTCTTGAAGCTTTGCTTAAATCCATGCAAATTATGTTCAGTCTGGTAATATCTTGCTAATGGGCAAATAGTTTGGCTATATACAATGTTTTGTAAAGAAACCAGATGGACAGAGCGCAGAAAGACACTTTAAAGCAGGGCTTTCCAAAGTGCCGCCGCTGGCGACACATGAGTGGTGGCGGCGGCAGCGCAGCGCACAAGCACGGCGGTGGCACGGGGCGTGCAGCGCCGCGCGCGTGCACGGTGGCAGCACGGGGGGCGTGCGGCGGCGGCGCGGGGGGGCGTGCAGCGGCGGCAGCCGCCGTGCACGCGCGCGCCACCGCTTCCGGGTGGTGTGGTGACACACCACGCTGTGTGTGGTGACACACTTTTGTGTCGCGACACACAGTTTGGAAAGCTCTGCTTTAATGACTTCCGTGACAGATGAGCCAAACTGGAAAGGGCAAGGAAGCCATGCTTCTCACATCTGTCTAAGAACAGAGACAGGCATGTACCATGTAGCTGGGCTTTGGGAAAGTAACTGGATATCATGGCTGCTCCCTTTTGTAATTTGCACCCGTTAGTAAAATTAGATTTGAAAACAAGGCTACTTCATCAGCATTTCAGCTTGGTTATGAGATTCAGTTACAGAAACAAAATTCTGCAAGACAAAATTGAAAAGTTGCAAGTCCCTTCAATTAGAAAAGATGAAGCATAGTAATTATGAAACAAGAATGTAGTCAGTTCTCAACTGTCCATAAATCTCAGATCTAATACTATGTAACTTTTAAAAGAAATACAATAAAATTAGGGGAGGGAAATCCAGTGGTGAAATTCCCATTTCTAAAATTCTGCCAGGGTTGCACTGGCTATGGCAGAACGTTTGCATGTGTGTCTGGAAAAATAAGCACACAAGTTGCAGGGGTGGCCTACCACTGTGGTGGAACAAGGACGATTCTGTTCCAGAGTCTCTCTCACCATTGTCAGAACACTAACCTTGTAGGAGGGGTGTCAATGGACATATCTGCTCCACTGAGACAGTGATTTATAGAGGCAGTCCTTCATCTACAGACATAGCCACTGGCCGTGATGATAGCCATGACGACATTAACGACAAACACATTATTTTGACAACACACAAATGACATGATTATATAACTAGCACCGTAATGTCTGATCCATGTATGTACAATGTGTCATTTGCACGATATCATGACGTATGTTGTCACCTCCCCCCCACACCCGGTGGTCACAGATCTCTCTCTCTCTTTCTGTCCAGAGAGAAGGAGATCCACTAGTGGTTTAGGCAACAGACTAGAAACCAGGAGACCTGAGTTCTAGTCCTGCCTTAGGCATGAAAGCTGGCTGGGTGATCTTGGGCCAGTCACTCTCTCTCAGCCCAACTCACCTCACAGGGTTGTTGATGTGGGGAAAATAGGAGGAGGAAGGAGTACTAGGTATGTTCGCTGCCTACAGTTATACGGGATAGAAAACAAATAATACATAATATATATATATATATATCTCCCCCTCTCCCTCTCCCTCCCTCCCTCCCTCCAATGAACCTTTGGATGCCTTCCTGGGACAAGAAGACTGTGCCCTTATCTTTGTTTTCTATTTCTCTGGAACCAGCTTTACATACTCTAAAAACAGCAGCCCAGTAAACTTTTACAAAATGTCACATTTTGTACCCATTATTTTAATTTGGAATCCCCACTCCATCACTTTATCCAAAATCTTTCTCTGTAGCATAAGGTATATTTAATGCATGTGAATAATACATTACATTTACAAGTTTTGTATTTTAATATACTGAACATACAACTGAAAATGAAAAGTAATAAACAAAGCTATATGCATAATTTATTCACAGTCTGAAATAATAAAAACAGGATTTGAAATGACCGAAGTTTATATTGTCACAGCTATTATTAACAGTGTGCAGATAAAGAAATAATCAGTAGCAGGTATTCAGGTATGCTAATTCTGGAAATAGTGAACTATTAATGATGTGCAGAGATTTTCCTGCTCAGTTTAAGCATGTAATGTACATCATAGGGGACAAGCCAAAGTATTGACTTGCGAAGTTCACACTTTTTGAAAGGGAAAAGGGAGACCTCCAATTCTATGGTTTGGGATGAGGTCAATGAGCACTCAATGACAAACTTTAACATTTCAAGCAGCCTTCCCCACTCATTGCTCCTCAGATATTCAATTTCAATTCTTTGAGGCCACACTGGCTAAGAATTCTGGGAAAGGAACTCCAGCACATTTGGAGGTGGTGAAAGACATGGCTAAACTTTTTTTTCATACAATAATCACACTATTTTCAGATATAGGATATTCACTGGAGAAAGCTGGTGAATATGCACTAGATCATTTATTTCAAGAACAGATATCTCCAAAAATTCAGATTTCATTCACAGTCAACACATGGCACAACAGCATCAGCAGCTCCTTCACTGCAGACAATCAGTGCACCAAGATAATTGTCTCTTAATCCATTTGGTTTTGTGCTGGACTGTAGCAGAAACCTATCTGACAGCACATGTGGCTGGTAGTTGAGGTATTCTGCAAACAATGGGTTGCCAGCTTCAGTCAAACTTATTGAAATAAATGGATTTTAAATTATTAATGGATCTTAAGTTTTGTGGACTCTAAATCCAAGCATTTATATATTTCGGCATCTTCTTTGTACATACAGCGATCCAATACTGAAGTAGGTTGCAGAAAAAGAACGCGAGTCACAAAGGTAAGTTTGGATGTGGCAAAATGGTATCCTTTCTTGACAAACCCATAAAACTGGAAATTACATTTCTGTATTTTTCTTTGGATAACATTCAATTTAGATAATGCCCAGCAATTATATTTTGGATTTGCCATCTGTAGCAAACTCTATCCTTTTCAATCTTTAGATATTACTAACATAAGCAATGCGTCGATGTGTCCTGGGAATCAAAGTAGAATGCAGTTTCTAACTGATATTTTAAAGATGCATATTTGTTTTGAATTTGATTTTTAAAATAGTTTGCTTTCAGTCCTTCTCAAGTAGTGATTGAAAGTACATTGTAATAATCTGTCAAAGCAATGTCTCAACACAAGACGGCATATTATTAGTTTGAGGAAACATTAAATAAACTTGGGAAAATTCTTAGGGTTAAGTAAAGTGAATGTAGGGAAGACATTCACTTTATTTTTGCATTCAGAAGAATAAGCAATTTTAAAGTTCAGATATTTTTTTAAAAAGTTTTGTGTACTAAAGAAACAATGTTTTGAACAGCATAGAAAGTCTGTGGTCAACATTTTTTTTTAATCAACGATAGGCTTACCACAGATCACCAAACTGAATCATACTTCTCCCAGACAAATAAAAAGGAGGATGCAAGCAAAGCTAATGCCCTCTAGATGTTTTGAACTGCAACATACAGAATTCCAACCACAAAGCCAATGGCCATGTTGGCTGAACATTTTAGAAGTTGTACTCTACTACTGGAGGACAGCAGATTGTGGAAGCTTACTACTGTCAGACATCCCAGTAAACCTACAGAATTTTTTTCTGTGAAAGCTTACAGATTCATTTGGTGATTGAGGCAGCTCCAGCCACACAAAGCATGTTATGCAAAACTCTCCCACCAGTGAATGAATAGGATAGCTCTTGCTGGGAGGGAAGTTCATTGGATGTCTGAAAACTTCCATACTTGCACTAAGAGGGGAGTCGGAAACAGAGACTAAAAGACATTACTCCAAGTCCTTCAACAAGTCTTATTTAGAATAATATTATTTCTTAAAATAACCAACTGAGGCAGGGGGGAAAACCCCAAACAAGAGTTACCCATGCTACGTATATGGTTCATTCCTTATGGTTGAAATTCTCCCCAGTGCAGCTGCAGATTTTGAATGCCGGAACAGTAAGAACTCATCGGAGTCCTGACCAGCTGTGTAAGTAGGATGCCCATCCGGAGGCCTGGGCCATGCTCTCTTCGTCACCTTACAAAACACAACACAACACAACCCATACTGGTTTTAAATATCAAGCCCCAGATTTCAATGACAGGACATAAAGCACAATTCAATCTTTTAGTAAATTACACTATACCTTTAATGTGCATAGTTAAGATGGTTAGTATGATTAGAATCACAGTAATTACCATTGGTAGGAGAGCCATGTTAGTCTATGGTGGCAAAAGACCAGAAGGGGTCTGATAGCACCTTTTCTGACTAACACATTTTATTAAAAGGGAAAAACTTTCCTGAGCTGTGGCTCACTTCATCAGATGCAGAGAGAACCCGTAAAGGCAGAGTTAAGCAAGAAGTGTCAAGGATCTGCCGTGAAACGGACACTCTCTTGTTGCATACAGATTGGCTGGGCTGGGCAATGATTTTCAGACACTTTTGCTCAATGTTTTTTTTAAACGAATAAATTAAAAAACATTATCTTCTTCCTAGCGTTTTCCTGCTATTTTCGCAGGGTCTGCTTTTCGGATCTTGAAACACATTATGAGAAAGAAAATCATGTCTATAGTTAAATGTTTCAGATAATTTGAACGTTAAGTAGTCACAGATGGTTTCTTAGAAGCAGCAGTTTAGATTGCACTATTACTTTTGTTAAATAGACTTTTTTCAAGAGTTTCAATTATAGGAAAACAATGGTTGGAATTAGTTGCAAATATACCACAACTGTTACCATGTGTCCCTTCGTTTAATAATGCTAGTAGCAAAACAGACTCACATACCTTGAGCAATTGCAACTAGTTTTCCTTTTTCTTCAGGACTTAGTTGCAACATGGTGTCTATTACTGGAAGAAGCCTCTCTCTTTCACTGCCTGATTTTAGAAATATAAACTGTAACAGCACGTTCTTCAAATATTCCAGATTAGCAACTGATTTCTCTCGTTCCTGGTTTCTTTCTAATCGCCTTATTTCACTTTTAAGAAGCTGAGATGAAAAACAAAGAAATACATTTCTTAGAATGAAGATGAGAAAGCACAGAGTTTATTAGGCAAAACGTTGTATTAGAATAATAGCCCTGAAAACAGTATAGTCGGGTCTGCCCAGTTAAAAGATCCAAGGTAGACTTAATGTAGTGTAATACCGGAGACAGGAAGGGTCAGTTTGTGGTCCTTCAGGTAGGGTTGAATATACAGTTGCAATCGAAATTATTCAACCCCCATTGCAAATCAGGTTTATTGCCAAAATGAAGGCAATTGGCAAAATGAAGGCAAACAGGCTTTCAGCTGTTTGCAATGAACAAATCAAACAAAAGCAATTGAAATAGCTCAACACAATGAATGCTTCAAGTG
This sequence comes from Charina bottae, assembly GCA_023362775.1. Taxonomy (NCBI): domain Eukaryota; kingdom Metazoa; phylum Chordata; class Lepidosauria; order Squamata; family Charinaidae; genus Charina; species Charina bottae. The sequence goes on from JALMGJ010000004.1 coordinate 37,799,810, forward strand.
GTTTCCCCAAATTCAACTGGAAATGCAACTTATAATGACGTCTCCAGTCTCAAAATTTTTCAACCCCTTCATGGCAAGCATCTTCAGTACTTAGTAGAGCACCCTTTTGCTGTTACGTTGAGCTATTTCAATTGCTTTTGTTTGACTTGTTCATTGCAAACAGCTGAGAGTCTGTAAATTTTGACAATAAACCTGATTTGCAATGGGGGTTGAATAATTTTGATTGCAACTGTATTTCTTGCAATTCCTAGTCATTAGCAATGTGTCTGAGGCTGAGGGGAGTTAAACTCACAATTTCCTGATTTCTCGTATAATATAATAAATTCCTCTGCAGTCAGACAAGGATTAACAGTGCACCAACAATCTTAAAGAAATCTGTCAGGGAGTTAGAACATTGCACTGTGTTCCTTCTGATTTCAAGTGTCCCATTTTATACTTTATACCATACTGTGACATCTTCTCTGTTTCAGAACACAGAGATTTTTCAAAAATAGATAACAAACTCATATCCTGGATCCATTCCTTAAAATTGGGAGAGTGACTTTCTTTCTGATTATACAGAATTATTCTCTTTGCCATATCCCAGGCTCTACAGAGCCAAAGCTCTTCATGAGATGACAGATTCCATGTTTTACAAATATAATTCCACATCACATTAAAAAACTTAACATTTTTAACACGTGTATTAATTTGAAACCAAAACAAAGTGATAATAGAACAGGACCAAATCATGTGTCCTAAAGAACCCTAGCCATGCGTGCGGAGTGAGCTCCCGCACTAGCTCCAGCTCTTGCTAACTTAGCAATTCGAAAGCATGCAAATGCAAGTAGATGAATAGGTAGCACTTCGGTGGGTAGGTAACAGCGTTCCACGCACGTCATGCAGCCACATGACCGTGGAAGCGTCTTCGGACAACGCTGGCTCTTCGGCTAACAAACGGAGATGAGCACCGGCCCCTAGAGTCGGACACGACTGCACAAATGTGCGGGGGGAACCTTTACCTTTTTTTAAAGAACCTTCAAATTTTGTATTTTGCCAGCATAAGAAATTTAACGCCCATCCCTTTTTAAATTCTTTGAGGGATCCTAAACATCATTTGAAGATTCCAACTTAAACTTTGATATGGTCAACCTCTCTTCCCACTTCCATCCCTTCTGTATTTTATTTGCTTATTCATCTACCAAGTTACCTGTGTCTAGGTTTTGCCCAACCAACTAAAACTTCTCACGAGAGATCACCACTTGCAAGAATAGGAATTGAACGAAGGATGCCATGACAGTAGAGTGCGTGAATTGTTAAGTTGTGCAAACAAGAGCAGGATGTCATCAAATTCACATATACCTTAAATCTAAGTTGGAGCATGGTAAGTATATGCCTACTAACCTTTATTTGTTCCATTAGGATAACATTGGTTGCTTCTGACTCACGAAGCAATCCACTTAAGTGATCAGCACTCTTTGATGTTGTATTTAACTTCTGGACCAACTCTTGTTTTGTGAGCTCTGTTTCCCATTGTGGAGGTTCTAAAATTGTTTACAAAGAGACGATTTCTGACTTGCTCAGTACATTTTTTAACTATATGGATTTTAATTTATGGCTATAACCCAAAATTATATGCATTTTTAAACTTCTTTTTGATTTTTAAAGTCCAAATTTCCATTCTCACTCTTGCAAACAATATCAAAAGAAAAACCCTTTTACTTTATGAACGTTCAGAATTTTAGCCACCAGTCATTCCAAGTATCAAGCTTACATACTTAATATTGGTCAAAATTGTTAAATTTGTCAACCTTATAAAAATAATATCTGAAAATTCTACATCTAACTGTTTAGAATACTATCAGTTGGCACCGTCAATTTAAGAATAGCAGAGATTAGTAAGACAAAGGTACTTCATCACAAATTGGAATTTAGGAGGAGTCTGTTCACTTCTTTGCTCTCCTGTATCTCTATCTCTAGTGGAAGATGCAAAAGACCTCCAATAGCAGCTAGAAGAAGAAACTTGCACGGTGAAGAGCTAACAACTCTTAGCTAACAACTCGAAGAGTCCCCTTCGGGGGAGATGGAGCGGTAACAGAAATTGAACGAACGAAAAAACAAACAAACAAACAAACAAATAAATAAAATAATAATAATTAAAAAAAACTGGCTACTTTGACAGACATAGCCAGGCCAAGGCCATTCTCCTCCAAATTTCAAAAGCAGCCCAGCACTGGGAGCATCTGAAGATCCATGGAGAATTGTAAACAAGTTTATTCCCATAGTAATACATCGCCCAAAGATTCAGAGATAGAATAGCAATCAGACCTGTGCACATCTCTTAATAATTTGTCTACTTGTTATATTTTAAATGCATAGTAAATTATTTTCAATTTGTTGCTGGGGTATAAAATATTTCAAATGAATGACTCTGGTAATACACTAGAAGTAAACTCTAAAACTCCCATGCCCCACCATATGGCCATCTTACCAAATTTCATTTCTGGAGTATTGAGAAGCTGTTCTAAGGATGGTACATAGGTACTGGCAGAAGATACAGATTCTGTGTCAGTGGTTTCCATTCCTTCACCTTCTTCTCTAGTTACAGTATGTACATCAAGAAGGGGAAGGTCAGTGCTCCTTCGTTCTCGCAAGCTTTTGTTTGGTAGACTGGAAGGAGCAGAATCTGAAAAACAAATGAATAGAAAATAATTGAGACTACTAGCTGGGAGTTACATGAGCACTATAAAATTATATAATAAAACAGCATCAAAAACACGGAGTTACCCAACAGAACAGCTCCAAATATTTGTTTTCAAGGCAGAAAATCAATCACTACCCATTTTTGTTGCAAATGAAGCCATTGCATTACATCATCAACTATATAAATTACTGTTCAGAGATGCTTCCAGCTGTGCTACCTGAAGTAAACTGTCTTCAGTTGAATCTTCACAGACCATAATGAAATAATAAAACACTTGATTTAGTGACAAAAATTACAATTCACCGTAAAATTGTTTATTCAAATGTATGTGACTTGGGAAGAGAATTAATCTTAATTTAAATTTAGGCAAATGAGTACCGTTGTCAGGTACCTTCTGCTGAATTTTCATTTTTTCTTCAAATGAAAAATGGACCACTAGCTTACTTTTCGCGTTTGGCTCGCTTCGGAGTTGAAAAAGCTGGGTTTCAACTTTAGATAGCTGCTGTTGTAATGTTTCCACAGTCTTTCTGTGCTCCTCTTGCAGATGTCTGACTTGGTCCCGGAAACTATTCCGAAGAGCTTCATTCTGGGCTGTCAGCTGACTCACAGTCTGCGCATGTTCTGATTTTAGTACCATGTTTTCAGATTGTATTGTGCAAAGTCTGGAAAACATCCCACCCGTCCCAAGTTTCAATATTAGAAAAAGTAATAAATATCCTGAGACTAAGAGGAAGGAATGTCTACATTAGCACTGTTGACCATTTCTCTTAACAGATTACTTTATTAAGAGATATTCCCATTACAGGAATATTGACTTTTAGTTCTAAAGATTATTAACAAAGGAGATATTTGGACGCATAATTAAAAAAATTATGGCTAGTCACAAGCCAACAGTAAAAAGTATATGCTAAAAAACATACTTTTCTCGGAGCTCTGCTTCTTTTGCTACGGTCTCTTGAAGAATCTTATTGTGCCTGTCCAGCAATGTATCATGTTCAGACTGCAAGGTCTGAAGGTCCACCAGATTAATGTGTAAGTTATGTTGTGTATCTTGCAATTTAATTTTCAGTTGCTCTATTACCTTTTCCATGTGTTCTCTAAAAGAAAAAGTTTACAACGTATTAGAAAATGTATAACTTGCTTCTTTAAAAATGACAAGTTATTAACATAAATTACAGGTGAGCAATTTGAACTCTTTTGAACAAGAAACTTCATGAAAAGTCCTCCCTCAAGTTTGAAGTGGGCCTTTTTGAGCATTTGGTGAGTTTTGCACATTAAATGTTTCAAAGCATTTTATTTATTTATTTAAATAGCTCCCAGAGTCACTGGGAGTCAGGCAGCATGTATATTTAATATTTTATTTTATTTTATTTATTTTGCAGGTCTCTAAAACAGTTTATTCTGTATTTTATTGGCTATTACCATGGGATCAATATGGTTTAATTGGAATCAGTATGTAATAGAATTGTAAAATAATAGTAACAGGAATGATAAATGGATTTGATTTTCTGCAGTCACATCCCAAATTATGTATTCACAGGTAGGTATACTCCATGAAATGTACATGGAAAGGCCACATTTCCCGGCTACTGCATGTATACGGGCCAAAAAGTTATGCCATAGGGATTGAGTCCCATCTATTACTCTAACTTCTCATGCACATGCATGGTATGGTAGAGCAGGAGATTGCTTTCTGGGAAAGATCTCAACCTTTGAACCAGATTTTATCAAATGGCAAACACACACACACACACACACACACACAAAACAAAAAGCACACGGAAGCTACTGAAAGATTCAGTTGGAGGCAGAGGGTTTTGGATAAGATGCTTGGTTGACAACAAAACTAACTTTATGCTACTATCACTCTGGAGAACATCTAAGTCAGTGTTTGTCAACCTTGACAACTTTTAAGGTGTGAGGACTTCAACTCCCGTAATTCCCCAGAAAGCATGGCTGGCTGGGGGATTCTAGGAGTTGAAAGTTCACAAATCTTAAAGTTGCCAAGGTTGAGAAACACTGATCTAGGTGATGGGAATCGTTCTCGTTTCCCATCTCTGGGACAGATGGACCCTTTGGAACCTAAGGTACTGCTGTCCAGTTATATGGATATGACATGAAAATATACATATGGACTGAACCGTCGCTTTTAGTTTATGGTTTTCCTGGAAAAAGAGTATGCTGGATCTGGAACACACTGATGTGACTATTTGTCACGAACGGCCCCTGCCACAGAGCCATTTGTGACATGACGCCAGCTGGGGAGCGCTGGCAGACGTGCAAGAAAGAGACAGCGATGTGGATTCAGCACCACGTACACTGGACAGGGTACTCAGAACAAAAGAGGCGCGAGACGAAAAGAGGCAGCGGCCCGGACAGACTCGTTAGAAAAGGGGAGGGGAAGACATGTACTTAAATTGTAACTTGTGGAAATGTAGTCACTTGAATCTTAAAGTGTTATGGATCACGAACTGCAATAAAGATTACTTTTGATTCCAACGTGTTTCGTGTGAGGAGTGCTGATTGCTAGCTCAGGATCGTCATACTATTTTATATAAAATACAAACATACGTCAACTATTAGGACTGCTTTATATTGCTTTTTTAGATGTTATTTTAGTTGTGGTGAGGTCTTTACTGAATAGAAAGGGAGAGTAGGCAGGAACAAACTCTGCCAATTTTCTTTTATATTCCTTTCTTGAAGAAAGAACAAGAGGAAGAGCTAAGCTGATCACTAGCATATTAGCTCATTCAGCCAATTTTAAAGGTAAAAATAGCCAACTGGTTAGATACTCTCTGTTTAAAAAATGAGAATAGAAATCATTCAGATTTTATAAAAGTAGTGGATTCTAGATGATCACCCTTCCCTCTTCAAAGGTGATTCTTGAACCTGGAACTAAAAATTTGATTCAAAACAAAATTCAACCCATTATATGTAAAGCTTACCTTTCTTGTTTGTTCACATCAGTTTCAGATTGTGAAGATTTATTCTTCTGTTTTAAGACATTATGAACACGGACTTTGTAGTTTTCAAATTCAGAGGTTACAGCAGAATGTTCTGCCTGCAATGAGATACAGGATAAAATGAAAATAACTACAGGTAGTCCTCGACCTACGACCATTTGTTTAACAAACATCTGAAGTTATGATGGCGGTGAACGAATGGTGGTTACGACTGGTCCTTGGAGATCTGGCTGTCCCAGCACCCCCATGGTCATGTGATCGCGATCTGGGTGCTTGGCAACTGGTTAGCACTTACGACCGGTTGCAGTGCCCCGAGATCATTTGCAACCTTCCCTGCCGGCCTCCTCAGAGAGTCAATGGGGAAGCCAGCAGGGGAGGTCACAAGTCGCTGGGTAAGTCTCCTCCACCTGTGCACCCTCCCCCAGTACCTCTGTGCTCATGCCACACTGGCCACTCATGCACCCCTGCGCACCCTCCCCGACCTTCGCCCGTACCCCTACTGACCCGTGCCGTACCCCCATACGCCCTCCCCAGCCCAGCAGCAGCCACTTACAGTACCTGCCCGCTGGCCTGGGACTTGCAACTTCCTGCTGGCTTCCCCACTGACTTTGGTTGTGGGAAGCCAGCAGGAAGTTGCCTCGCCTAACAACTGTGGGATTCAGTTAACGATGGCAACCGGGACTGCAGTCGCTAAGCAACGCAGTCGCACTTTACGACTGTGTCGCATAGCGATGGAAATTCTGGTCACAACTGCCGTCGTAAGTTGAGAACTACCTATACTTTCTATATAAACAGCTAAACAATCACTTATGATACAATTGACATATAAAAAACAAGAACAGAGTAATTATTTCTCTTCCCTCATCTTTGTAAAATAAACTACTTTTATATAATGAATATATAAATGAAACGTCTGCAAGAAAACAACAAGGCTCAGAGAGCACCATGGACTCCACAGTTCAACCCTGAGCTACAAATATTCTCTTCGATTGATAATGAATATATGTCTAATTTTGTAGGAATAGCAGAAAAAATACTTTTGTTTCAAAACTAATTATCAACATTATTTCACAGTCTCCCCATACACCATGAATGATGGAATAAGTACAATGTTATTTGTAACCAAAGTGTACCCAGCTGCTTCATAGGACAATTACTATGCAAGCTAGGGCAAAAATCCTACAAGGCCTGATTTAGCCATGACACATCCAGACATAAACCAGTCCCTTTCTAAAGCTTCATCCATCAAAAGCCTAGTTATAATTACATTCTGAGTCATTCAATTTTGCAAAAGCAAACAAGATTGAAAATTACACGTTAAATCTTCAGGAGCTTGTTAAAGAGCCCACAAAAGCACTCTGCTATAAACAGAGTATCTATCTTTTAGTCTAGTGCACTCCACAGATTATTCACACAGGCCTCCCATAGTACAAATATTCTTAGCATCTTGTCATAATTTGATTTTCCATCTGCTTTTCAAAATAGTCTTCAGGAAATAGGGCCTATGCTTCTCCAACTACCATTATCAAGTACAAACTAGCTACTGAAAATGTAAATTAGTTCTTCTTGGGTCAGTTCCCACAGAACACACACTTAAAAGGTGAATACTTAAAGGCCACTTTTTTATACAATCCTACGGATTAAACCTTGGTAAGATAATATTTCTGCCTAAAACAGACACACAAATAGCTTTCCACAGTGCCATTCTCCGTTTAAGTGCCTTGCAAGCAACTGAAAGGCACCCCGTGTCTATGCAGCCTTTGGAGCAATGGTACAATACTGCATGGAAAGATACCAAATGCTTACAATAGCGGATGTAAGAGACAGACAGAGTCCCGACTGGCCTAGTTGTGACAAGCATGGATGATGAAGGAATACTTCTTAAAGAAAGTGATACATCATGCTGATCACGTTTGAACTTTTCTATTGCCTTTTAATATGCACTCCTCAAAGCTGCCCTCGTGTCATCTATTCAATGGGAAACTGATCTGAGAGGTCTTCAACACCAGGTGTTTAAACATTATGCATGGCCCAAATGACTGAATGCAAACCCTGAAGAACTGTAAGCTGACGTCAGCCCCACCTGGTAGGCCAGACTAGGAAATCTATCAGAAGGCTAAAACTACTTTTACTGAGATCGGCTATAGTAACAGAACCTTGCAAGTCCGATTGTGCTGCGTCTCCTCCCTCTTCTTATACTCCAGTGAATCAGGGAGGCCTCTGCCTGAGCCGCTTTCAAACGTGATCTGGCTGCTATGGACCTAATGCTTTCAGCCCCTTTGGTCCAAGTAACAGTTCCTGCACATCTCCATTGAGGTCATCTTCCTTACCCTCTAAGCCAGGGCTTTCCAAAGTTTTCCCACACCAACCGCCGTTGGTGTGTCGACACGGGAAAACCCGGAAGTGCCGCCGTTGCAGCAGCGCGCAAAAACCCGGAAGCGCTGCTGCCGCTTTTGGGGTTTTGCGCGCCTCTGTTGCTGTGTCGCCACGGGAAAACCCGGAAGTGCCGCCGTTGCAGCAGCGCGCAAAAACCCGGAAGCGCTGCTGCCGCTTTTGGGGTTTTGCGCGCCTCTGTTGGTGTGTCGCCGCGGGAAAACCCGGAAGCGCTGACGATGATCAGCGCTTCCGGGCTGTGTGGCAACACACCAGACTGTGTGTGGCGACACACTTTTGTGTCGCGACACACAGTTTGGAAAGCTCTGCTCTAAGCTGCCTACTGAATTGTCCGCAGAGGAATTGTTACGAGGGAACCGGACTAAGGTGGCTCGAAATACCTTTGCTGCGCTGCATTCTTCTTGGAGAGCAGCTACTTTCTGCTGATAAGTACTCAAAACCCGCTGATGCTGCTCTAGCGAAGTCCGCAGATGTTCCTGAATTTTGTGTTTTTCGGAAGTTAGCTCAGACAGCTGGATCTGCAAAAGAATATTTATTTCAGTAGAATGATTCTTGTTCACTCAAGAAGGAGGTTTTTTGTAAGGAGAATAGTAAACTGAGCCATCTGCATCAAAGCTTTCACCTCTTGTTTCAGGTGGCTGCATTCACCATTTTGAATCGCAACTAATAATACGGTTGTGGCAAGAGGAGTTTAATCAAACAAAACTCAAGACTGGCAAAGCCATGAAGTGCTGCATCCAAGTAAGCAAATCCAATTTAGAGAGGAATGACTGAGAGAACACTTTTCCTATACGGTACAGGGAAAGTCCCCAACCGATGTAGACCTTGACATGTAGATCACAAAGGGGTGCAAAAATGGCTTCTGCTGTTTTTCACATGCATAAAATGAATGGTGGCAGCTGTATATGTACATGCATGCAGCCCAGGATTCAAAATGTGCAAAAACCTTGGAAAGGAATTATTGTGTAATTCAGGAACTGCCTCTAAAGACAGGAATTCCACATGCAGCTGGGCCCAGTTCAGGGATCCTCTGCAAAAGGCAGGGTAGACACGCTGCTCCTTATACTTAGGGCAATTTCCACACACTTGGCTAGAGATCTGAAGGGGAATCTGTACTTCGAAGTAGACAAACACAAAAATACACACTACTCTCCTTTAAAACCCCAGCTAACCATCTGGTGGTCAGAAATGTAGAGGCTGGGTTGTGTACATAGCCCTACCAGGTAGTCCTCGGTTAACAACAGTAATTGGGACCAGAATTTCTGTTGCTAAATGATGCGGTTGTAAAGTGTGATGTCATGTGACCACATCGTTTAACGATGGCAATCCTGGCAATCCCCGCTGCCGTCAGTAAGCGAGGATCGGGGGTCATTAAGCAAGTCCCAGGCAGCTTGCAAGCAGGCCGGCAGGCAGGCAAGTGGCTGCTGCCAGGCGCGGGGGGGTGCGCAATTGGCCCACAAGCACTGCACAAGCGTGGGGGAGCCCTGGGTGGATGCTGCCGGGTGGGGGAGGGTGTGCGGGTGGCTATGAGGCACAGCGTGAGTGTGGCGGGCTGGGGGTGGCAGCTTCTGGGCAGGGGAGGGTGTGAGCAACTTACCAGAGCGACTTGCGACCTTCCCTGCCAGCGTCCCAATGACTTTACTTGTGGGAAGCCAGTACGGAAGGTTGCAAATGGTGATCACGTGACTGCGGGAGGCTGCAACCATCGTAAGTGCAAGCTGGTTGCCAAGTGCCCAGATCGCGTTCACTTGACCACGAGGGTGCTGGGACGGCCGGGGCTTCGAGGACTGGTTGTAAGTACCACTTGTTCAGCGCCGTCGTAACTTCGAATGGTTGCTGAACGAGTGGTCGTTAAACAAGGATTACCTCCTTGTATTCTCTACCTCCATATATTCAGCTGAATGTCCAGAGGGTTCTTGTATGTAAAAGTTACATGTCTATATGATACATAGATTAAAATATATAATACTGATACATACTGTATAATGCATGTAAGTACATAGTTGAATTCACTGCAACTTTCAAAACACACATAGCACAGGAAGACAGTGTTTTTATGATAGAAAAATATGTCATTACATAAATAGGTTTTCCTTGTGCTCATATAGAAAAAAAAATCAGGAGGAATGAAGTATAAAACAGAAGGTTGTTGCAAATTTGCACTCAAGATGGAGGTTCTTTATGACAATTCAGTTTTCAGCCTCATTTACTTATATTTAAATCAGCATGCTGGCTGGGGAATTCTGGGAGTTGAAGTCCACAAATCTTAAAAGTTGCCAAGTTTGAAAAACACCGATTTAAATGAATGTATCAGGGACAATCAGACTGCCAACTTCAGAGGCCATCTTTATTTCAAACAGGAGTCATAAGCACAACAGAAGTCGTCAGAAAGCGCTTAAGCCTCTTCTATCCCTTGGACTTAAAGATATTTAACTGGTTGGATCACAACTACTACTATCCACATTTTTAATGCTTAACTGATGAGAGCTTTATGCTTGATAGATATGAAGTGACCATATTTTAAAGCATCCAAGCTCCAATTCCCACAATGGAAATAAATTTTCTAGCCTGTGCAATATCCACAGCATTACTGGTAGTGAAAGAAACTGGAGACATAGTTACAGTTATTCAGAGTTCAAATTTGTTCAATGCGTTGAAAGGGGAGTGGAAGTTGTGATATACACCTTCCAAGCAGATACTGGATACAATATCCATGCAGATACAATACCATCTTTTTTACTAGTCTAAAAGGAGAAAAAAAAAGGATCTTGCCTTATAACCTTCCATTTGCTGCTGACTGGCTTCCAGTTCTCCCTTGAGGGATGCCTGAAGTCTTAGAAGTTCATTTTCCTGGAAGAAATTATCCACAATAACGCTTTCAAACATGATATTATATACTGTTGTCAGAAGGCAGTAAAGCAGAATAAATAGTGGAAGACATGGACTTACTGCTTGTTTTGAGTCTGCCAACTCTTTTTTTGTTTTTACCAGTAATTGTTTGAGCTTGGCGTTCTTTTCCTTATACTCCTGTACAGAGTTCTGAGAGGATTCTAATGAACAAAATAATTTGTATTGCTGACTTGTTTAGGAAAACAGCAGAAATGTCATGAAACGTGATTTTCCTACTTAGGAGTTTATGCAAATTTTAAGATCCTCTTTTATTTATTTTTATTTCAGTTTACAATAGCAAGTCATATCACTGGACAAAATTTTGCAAAAGGTTTCAATGATCTGTTTTTAACTCTAACAACGGAACTCAATACTTTGTTAATTAAAATTGTTTAATAAGCATTTAACTTATTAGGCAATATTAACCACTGGAACAACATTAATTTTGGGAACATGTATTCCTGTCTGTAAACTGGAGGCTACTGAGTTATATTACAACATGTCAGTTTTATAGCTTCTTTATTATTCTGAAGCAGAATTAAAAACCCTCTTGAATTGACATATATCCTTCCATAGGCAGAAAGAGAAGCTTCATTCTAAATAGCTACTTACTGATTTCTTCCTGTAGAATTTCTTTCTTCTGTTTTTGTATTTTAATTTCTTGCTCAAGATCTTCAATTCTGCTACTTTGGTCAGTAATCTTTTGATTAAGTTCTTTTACAAAACGCTCATAATCAGCTATTTCCATATCCATCAATGTACTCTTCTGCGCATCCTGCGTATGAAAATATTCAGCACATGATATTTGCAATGTTAATTTTATTCCTGGTCTAGAAGTTGTTAGCCATTTCTCTTCTATCCGAATTTAACATGCGGAGTATTATCCAAATAAAAATTAAGATTCTGAACCTACCAGACAATCAAACAATATAAAAAGATGACAAATATGTATTGAAGCATGACAAGCAAATAAGTACTCATATACCTTTTTTGCCAACTCTAGCTCTTCCAAAACTTTCTGAAGATGCTTCTTTTCTTTCTGTAGTAGTGTCTGAAATTCTTCTGCTTCTTTGACAGTGTTAGCATGGTCCTGCAAAAATAGTTTGTTCTCTAAATTCAGATAATCAAAGCAATTATTTTATTTTCTGCTTTTATAACAGTGCTATTTACCCTTATTTTTTGTTCTTTTAGAAGCTTTTCGGCTTCAAGTTCCTTATCAACTTTTGCTTTGGCTTTCTGGATTTCTAACAGTTGGATCTCTAACAGCTTGACGTTAGTCTGGAGAGTCTCAACACGAGTCAAGAGGTCTTCATTCGCAGAACGCCACTGATCTTGCTAAAGTAAGAGAAGTAACCAGTTAATATAGTTATGATGGAAAACCATTATTACATTCTGTACATGGGAACTTCTAACCAGCTATCATTTAAACTGTTTGCACTGCCTGAAGCAAGAGCTAACCTCCCTCCTCGTTTTCCATCAAGGGCTGGGTAGGCTTAAAGTCAACGTTGGGCACAAGGTGAGTGAAGGCCTTCCTCCCTTTGATTCTGTTTCCTTTTTCCTCTCTCTCAACGACGATTGTCCGGGAAGGACAAATCGTATGCAATAGCTACCATCTATAGCTACGATTTATAACATAATTTTATGTTTACACTTTTTAACTTTCGACTTTATTGTAAACCGCCCAGAGTCCCCGACTGGGGGAGATGGGAGGTGATATAAATTTAATCAATCAATCAATCCATCCATCAATCAATCAATCGCTTGCTTGCAGAACAGAAACATCTCCTTAAAAAAAGAAAGGAAGATGAGAACAGTCAAGAGCAGCACCTCAATAAGCTTCCCACAGGCATTTGGCTACTCACTAGTGGAAATAGAGAACTGGACTAAAAAATCAGAAGTCAAACGATGGTCTTACATTTGAGCCTTAAACAGCAGTCTCAGTTTTCCCAACTTCTCCCTCAATTTCTGCTAATTAGTTCTATCCTCTGCTTTCCAAATGCTAAACTAACAGCAAATGTATTAAAAAATACCTGCTGAACTGAACTCTCCAGCTGTTTGGTCAGGTCATCAATCTGATGTTCAAAATTACGAGCTCGCATCCTTTCAAAATCCAGTTGTTCTGCTTGCTTGTCAAATTCTACTAAAAGGTTCTTGGAAAACACATATAATTTAAAACATTGTTGGAACACAGTATACAGGTCCATACTGCATTATGCCTGAACATGCATCTTTTTCTTTACTCTATCATCATGTTAGACAAATTGACTTTTTACCCCAACGCAATTAAGTCTACAATTTGTTTTCTGTGCTCTTGTGTGAAAACTCTGTATTGCTACATCTGACTGCAACTATATTGTGGCTTATTTAAGTAGCAATCACGTTTTAGATCAGCAATGGGTCCATAACATCTTTTTTACGACAGCTGGGCTCCTCTTTTTAAAATATTTTTTAATTCAAAAAAATTGGAGAGCTAGCATACTTCATAGCAAAGCACCAGCCTCCAGCATCATGTTTATTTCCAAAAATGCCTCTGAGCTCTACCCGCTCCTCTTCGGCATTCCTTGAAAATGAAAAGTGTGGGTGACTGCTGCCAAAGTCTTCTGGGTCCACCTGTCCAGAAAAACATGGGAAGAAATAGCATTTTGCGGGGCAACCAGTTTTTCCCCCTGATAAACGGATGTCTGGTAAGTGACCATATCATACCAGGGCAGCTATTTTACGAGGATGCTTCTAATATGTTTTCAAAATTCCACTTATGCATACCAAACCAAAACAGCTGCTTGTCCCTGAAATATACCTGGGAAAGGTGAGGTCTATTTACCTTATAGCTCTCAGCTCCCTGAATGATGTCTCCCATTGAAGAAGAGAGTTGCTCTTTTTCTGACTTTACTAATTCCAGCTCTTCTCTAAGTGACTGCACCTACACACAGAGGAGAATGTTAATCATGGTGGCAAAGATGATCCTCACTGAATGGAAGGGTGTGTTTTTCACTGATCCATTTTTTCTTTGAAATTTCCCACAGCACTTCTACAATGTTAAAGACTCTCCAATTCTACAGGAACGTTTTCATAGCTTGGAGAAAACCCAAGATACAAGAATGTTCTATTCCAGAGCTTTCCAAACTGTGTGTCGCGACACAAAAGTGTGTCGCCACACACAGTCAGGTGTGTCACCACACAACCCGGAAGCGCTGATCATCATCAGTGCTTCCGGGTTTTCCCGCGGCGACACACTAACGGCGGTGTGTAAAAGCCGAAAGCGGCAGCAGCGCTTCTGGGTTTTTGCACGCTGCCGCAACAGCAGCACTTCCGAGTTTTCCCGCAGCGACACACCAACGGCAGTTGGTATGTCGCTGCGGGAAAACTTTGGAAAGCCCTGTTCTATTCCATGAATATGCTTGGCCCATTAAATTCTGGCTCCCACTCAAAGTTTTAAAATTATAATCAGTACATTGCAATAACTCACAACTGCTAACAATCCTCCAAAGTCATCAGTCTAGCTCTTTCAACAGGAAAATCTTTAAGTGGAAAATCCATAATCATGTTTGTATGATTAAGAAACAGTTCCTGTGATTAAACTTGATATCTAAGTGTGTTACATCAATAATATAGTTAACACAAAGTACTCTTTGTAGCTTTTAACAGTTGCATGTGGGAATAGAAAAAAAAATCCTTGAAGTAAATACAGAGCAAGTAATTGATTCTTTTAGAAGTTAAAAAGAAAAATTCTCATTATTCCTAAGATGTATTTAGGAAGCCAGTTCAAACAGAATAAAGAACTGATAAAATATACCTCCAAGATATTCTATTGAACCTGCAGACTACTGTCACTGCATGCTTGCTGCAAAATAAACCAAAAACTTGCCAACTCTACATGCATAAATATGTTTATGTAATTAAAAATGGGGTATACAAATTAAGAAACAATATATGCAAAACAGCTTTTAATGATGAAAGAAACTAAAGCCAGGTATTCAGATAAGCTGAAGAATTAACCTTTTAAAAACAATGGAATAAATCAACAGCAGACCTTAGAAACTTCATATGGTACCCAGAGTCCCTCTTTTGAGGGAGATGGGCGGTGACGAAATTTGATTTTGATGTGATAACATTACCAATACCTGAACCTGAATGCAAGTGCATAGGTTTCCTTTGATTCAAGTTACCTCTTTCCTGCTGGATTCCAGTTCTTTCCTCAATTTCACAGCAACAGCTTTAATTTTATTTATTTTTTCTTCCTTCTCTTTCAGCTCTTTTTCCAAATTCACTAAAGCAAACCAAAAGAATGCTTTAAATTTAAAAGCAAAACATTTTTTAATAGTCAATAATAACTGTATTAAAAAGAATTCATTTCATTACTTATACAGTATCAACTGCTGCTTAAATTGTATTCTATATTTACTAACCATTTCAATGGACTTCAATTTGAAGTGGCCTGATGTTTGACACTTACTTAGCACTACCAAATTCAACAAGGACTGGATAATGCATATCTAATATATTAAAAGTGCAGTAAAAGTTATTTTCATTATTTCTTTTTCAGTGTCTTGGAATTGAAATAGATTAAGGAAATGATCACTTCCTACTTCACTCCGACCTTTCATACATATAAACCCACAAAAACCCCACAAAACATTATACAGAGGTCTTTTTAAAAAAGAAATCTACTAACAAAATGTATATGAATTACCTATTTTCTTTTTTTTTAAAGAATTTTATTGAGTTTAAAGCAAAGATAAAAACTACAAAAAAAAAACTAAAAAAGTGAGAAACACAAGAAAAAAGAATTTTTAAAAATTACATAGAAAGGTGACTTCCGACTTTCAACAGGAAGAATATACAACAATTTCCATAATCAATCCCTTACTCCACAGCTTTCCAAACTGTGTGTCGCGACACTTTAGTGTGTCGCAACACACAGTCTGGTGTGTCGCCACACAACCCAGAAGTGTCAGCAGGGGTGTGCACGGCGGCAGCGGCGCGCCATCAGTGCTTCCGTGTTTTAGCGGAGGCCGCCGTTGCCGTGTATGCCGCCGCCCCCGCGTGCTCCCCCACTGTGCACGCGGCCGCTGCTGCCGCATCGCCAATGGCGGCACTTTGGGAAGCACTGCTTTACTCTATATCAAACCAAGATCACATTATTTCTATAAATCCTTCCATTAACACATATACAAATCACTAATGCAATTGCTCCTTCCCCTTATATAAATATATATATATATATATATTTATATAAATTTGTAAATCAACTTCCCTCCCTCATAAAACAACATTAATTTAATTATTTCCTTCCCACCACTATTTTATATATTTCTATCCACTATTAATAAAAATCAAATTGTAAAAAGATATAAATTGTCTACTTTTATAATTAATAATATTACAACAATCTCAATCCTATTAAACTTAAAGATTAAGCAATTATTATTATACCTTATGAATACCTTATAAGTTTTATAAATCAAACAAACCTTAAGAAAAATCCAACAAATCTAAATCCAAATCATTAAAGAGAAATGAAATCATAATAACCTCATTATCAATCCAATTACACATTCTTGATTTTACCCCACCTCAAAGTATACCAAAGCATTAACATATCTCCCTATTACACCCAAGGTGTTTTTCTTACAAAAATCCAACAGCCCAACTGCCCCCCTTAAAAACGAATTACCTCTTTTCTGTGTTTCTGATAACTGCTGATCACCATCAGCAGAAGGCTTCTCCACAGACCCCTGCATCGTAAACAAAAATAAATAAGATGGGGAGTTCAGCAGATGACTGCTGTTGCTTGGTGGGGGGGAAGGAGACACGTCCTAGAGACAGAGCATCCCATCATGATCTTGACATAAAACTGTCAGACTGGACAATTTCTTGTATCTATACAATAAAGAAAACCCAGCAGAATTATTTATAGAGCACAAAAGGCTTCCACTTAAATACAGACATTACCATTTGAGCATTATTAAATTACAAAAACATCAGCATTGGTGATTAGTGAAGGCCATTCCTACAATGGCACTATGACAGGTTTATAGGTAGTCCTCATTTAGCAACTTCCTTGTTTAGCGACCATTCAGTTATGATGGTGATGAAAACGTAACTTTGCGACCGACCCTCACAGGTCTGTAAAGCAAAGGAAAGCTGAAGTAAGATCATAAGCACAGTTGCGGTTGCACTTAGTGACTGCTTTGCTTAATGACCAAGGTACCAGCCCCAATTGTGGTTGCTAAACAAGGACTACCTGTATTTTGGATCAGCCAATGACAAAAAAAACCTTTAAAGATATTAACTGGTAGTCATGAAAATCAAACTTGATATCCATCTCTGAAAACTAAGGAGAAAAAGGCATCTTTTGAATTGATGTAAGAGAAAGGTTAATCTCTCATCATTCAGAACACCATTAACGTTTTATTATTAAAAAAAACTCTGACTCCTGAAAGAAGGGTAAACTAAAAGCCACTCCCTAACCCAAGTTTGGTTGGTTATTTTGAATTTGATAATACTTATTTTTTCATGTGACCATACATACACATACATAAATTCATTACATATACCCATTTTGGAATTAAAACAGATTCTCCTTTCATACATAGCTGTGTCTGCTAAGATGAAAAAGAACCAATGAGAGTTCAAACAAAGGTACATCTTCGCACGTACTCTCTTATAAACATGAGCAGATGAAAAATTTGCTCACATATCTTTCCCAAAGCTTTCCAACTTAAGTCTTGGGGAATAAATCTGAAGACTTCAATAATAAAAGCCTAACCTTTAGCAAAGAAAGTTCAGCTTGCACATTTCTCAGTTCAGTCTCCTTTTGCTCCAGAATTAAGGTTAGATTTTTCTGTTCTTCTTCCGATTTTTCTTCCTGCTCTTTCATTTTGCTTTCTTGATTTGCGTGTTGTTCAGAAATATGTTCAATATGAGCTAGAAGATCGTGGTTCTCCTTCCTGATTTTCTCACTGGTGTGTTTCAACTCCTGAATATCAAGCTGAAGTACTTCTTTTTCTGAGAAAGCCCCTTCTAATTCCTCCCTTAAGAGACATTTTTCTTTTTCATAATCTTCCAATAGAGATCTGAGCTCTGTACAACAAGCTGCACTTTCTTCTTGGACCCTCTGCAATTCCTGCCGCAGATGAACATTTTCGTCTTTCTGTGAGATCAGAGTTTGTTCCTCTTGCTTCATTTTTGCTAAAAATTCATTTACAGACTGCAACGTGCCAACAATATCTTCTTCTTTATTTTCATCTGGGTACTTGGAGCCCATCTTTCCAAGGAGACTCTGAAGCTGACTAACAACAAGAGATTTAAAGGCCTTTTTTTCCTCAAGTAGTTTAATCAAATGGCTTTTTTCTTCACAGGCCATTTGCAGTTTCACTTCTAAGCTTTCCGCTTTATCTTTGGATAGATTCCAGTCTCCTTTTTCAGATGACATGCGGTCTAGCTCCTCCCTTGCTTGATCTTGTTCTTCCTTCAATTTGTTGTTTTCACTTTTAAGAGTCTCTATTTCAGATAACAGCCTTGTTCTATCTTGTTCAAAGGCTTCCATTTGCTGTTCAAATCTGATCAGCTTCTCCTGGTTTGTTTCTTTTTCTGCAGAAACCCCTTTCAGTGTCTCCCCTAACCCTTCTGCCTGCAGCTCTAACTGATGGTTGCATTTGCTAAGAGCTTCAACCTGTTGCTGAAGTTCCATTACCAGCCCTTGTTGCACTTTGCATTTTTCTTGGAGGTCTTCTATTTTCTCAGCTGAACCTTTCATTTTGTCAAGGAAGCTACTATTCTGCGAGGAAAGTTCATTTTCTTTCTCTTCCATTTTTTTAATGTCAGACTCCCTTTGGTGAAGGCAACAAACCAGTTTCTCATTCTCTTCTTGAAGTGTCCCTATTTTATGCCTGAGCCCATCTACCTCCTCTTTTTGGGAGGAGAGCTGTTCTACCTCTTGCCGGAGAGAATTGACTTCTTCTCGGAGGACGTCCTTTTCATTGAAAGCAGCTCGGAGCTTTTTCTGTAATTCATCAACATCGGAAGCCTGCTGTTGCTTCATACATTCAAATTCTCGGCTTATCTTCCCAGCTGATTCTCCCAATTCAGTCTGCAAAGTTTCCAGTGTTTCTCGCAAGCTCTCATAACTAGCAACAGCTTCTTCTTTCTCCTCTTTATGCCTCTGACACTGTTCTTTGAGATCCTGGATTTTAAGAATAAGTGACTGATTTTTTTTCTCTGCACTTGATGTTATTGCTTGATTCAGTTCACATATTTCTTTTTTATGTTTTTCTACTAAACTCTCAATTTCTAGGCTATTCTCTTTTAAGGTTTTTTCATATCGTTCTTTTGCTGACTGGAACTCTGATTTCAGTTTTTCAATTACACAACAATGATCCTCTTTGGCAAGTTGCAGTTCATTAATTTTGAATTCCAAATCTTCCCTTTCATGAAAATACTCATCTTTTATGTGCTGGACTTCCATTTCCAGTTTCATTTTAACATTGTTCATATAAGTTAATTCATCTCTTAATATACTATGTTGAGATTCCAGTTCTTTAAAAGCTTTCTCTATATGCCCAGACTTTTCTGCTATTTCTGCTTCTATTTGAGCATTTCTAGTCTCATTTTGGTTTTCTTCATCTTTAGTCAAGGTCTGCCTTATGTATTCCAGTTCCTGTTCATATTTCTCCTTACAAGCATGCAATTCATCCTGCATGTCTTTCTCTTTTACTCTGTATTGTTCTACAAAATCCAGCTTTAGCTTATCTACTTTAATTTGTTCCTCTTCACATAATTTAGCAGAGGCTTCAAGCTGATGTAGTAGCTTTGATATCTCATCTTGGTGAGAAGCCTTCAGTTTGTCTAGCTCTTCACCTAAATTATCAATTTTGTTTTGATAATGATGAGAATTACTTTCAATAGTATTGTGCAGTTTGGTAATTTCCTCCTCTTTAGATTCATTGGAAAATTCTAGCTGTTTCCTTAGATTAAAGATCTGCTCTTCGTAAAAGGTCTTTGTCTGCTGGGCCTCTTCTTGTAGTCTTCTAACTTCTTCATGCCCTTTAGTTTGGCAGCTAAGTTGTTCTGTGAGCTGTTCTTGTTTTTTCATTTCTGTATGCAGCTCCTTTTGCAATGTGGCTATAGTTTCATCATATTTGGACTGTTCTATCAATGTTTCATTTTTAAGACTTTCAATTTCTTTCTGGTAGGTGGCATTCAATTGTGCAAACTTCTTCTGCAATATTTCTTCCTGAGCAAGAGCACCCTAATTAAAAAAAGTAAATCAAATATGTGATTGAAGCAGCATAAAAACATAAAAGCATTTGTAAAAGACATACTTTTAAAGGATTTTTAACTTTTCACTAAGTTAATAACAATTAAAGAGCAAGATACAATCTATTTAATAACCCACTCTCTCCAAGCCCATTTTACAGAACTAACAATCTAGGGATATAGAGGATTTTAAGATAAATATATATGTGCGGTTACTATCACCAATATCTACCGTCATCCCAACTTAGAGCAGTGATCTTTCTGATAAAGGAAAAATGTACATTTCATCTAACAAGATAGGATTTCTAAATAACACATAGTAATATAATACAGATTTCTTAAATAATATAAACTTGACTTAGTTCCTTTCCAATTTATTCTGTTTATGAAACTGAACATGAAATCTATGTAGCAATAAGCTTTATGTCTAGTGGTAGCTGCTGTCTCTTTAATAATAGGTGTAACAGAACTGAGTATCAGATCAGATTCTAAATTATTTTTGAAGACAAGATATTCCATAGATTTTTCCAAAACTGACAGATCAGAAAACAGTAAACTGTTTGATCAGTTGACAAGAATAATACAAATTTAGAATTGAGTATACTTCTATATTTCTATATTATATTTCCATAATGTCTGAATGGCCCATCTATAGAGTATAACATTTGCATCCTCACATATAACTGTGCATTAGTGTTTACTTTTGCTTTTTCTCTCTCTCATTGAAAAAAAGGTTTTTCACAAACACTAAGAATTTGCAAGTCTTACTACGGCATACTGTTGACCCACACTTCTGTTTTCAGGACTGGAACCCCCATCTGAAATAGATGTAGTTCCTCTAGGACAAGGGTCGGAAATGGCGGCTCGCGAGCCACATGTGGCTCTTTGGCCCCTTGAGTGTGGCTCTTCCGCAGCTGAACTCACCCCCGCCCCTTCCACGCGATTGGATCCCGCCCCCAAACTCCACGGCTCTCCCACCCTGCCCCACCCCCACCCCGCGCAAAGTCCAGGTCAGGTCGAGTAGTCACCCCTCGGATCCGAAGCCGCAGGTGGCAAGGGCGCCGCCTGTCCGCCGCGCTCGGTGCCCCGCACCACAACCCGACGGCCGGCGGGGAGCGTCCCGTGATATCATCGCCGGTCCCTCCCTCGCTCCCTCTCGCGCTTGGCTCTTACGCGCTCTTGCTCAAGGCCAGGGCCACCCGCAGCCGCCCACACCTCGCGCACAGCCCGCGGGGCTCTCTGCAGCTCCCAAGGCACGCCGGTCCCTCCTCCGTCGAAGGGAGCAGCAGAGAGCCCCACGGGCTGTGCGCGAGGTGTGGGCGGCTGTGGGTGGCCCTGGCCTTGAGCAAGAGCGCATGAGAGCCAAGCTCCGGGCGCTCTGGCTGGGGTGCAGCGGGACGGGAGCGTTGCCGGCGGCCCGCGAGGACCGGCCAGGGAAGGTGAGCGAGGGCCATGGGAGAACTAAGAATTGGGGGTGGCTCGCGGCATGTGAATGCGTGAGCGGGCTGGCCAGATCCGAGCCTTTCCTCCCCGATGGGGTTCAGGGTCTGAACAGGCAGCATGGCCGTGGGGAAGAGGAAGGCATACGGCATCTTTATTGCCTCGTCTAACTGGGCTGCAACGCGTGTGTGTTTGACTGCCAAATATAACCAGGAGTGCAGAAGCTCCTCTCCAAAACGGGCTGGGTGTGAAGGCCAAGTGGCTGCGCATAATTTTTCTCATGTTTCAGAAAAGGTGTGCAGCCGCCTTAAAACCAACTTCTCTGACTTCCTTTGTGGGAGGAGGCAGCAGCCCTTCTCAGCCAAGCAGGACGTGGCCTGCAGAATTTTCTCTCCTCCTCCTCCTCGCAATGGTCCTTTTTGGAGGCGCAGCAGGGAGAGAGTTTTAGCCAGTGACATTCTCTCATCCAGAGCAGGGAAGGGGAGATTATTTTCTCTTGATCCCCCCCCCCACTGCAAAAGCCTCCCTCCCTAAGTTGAAACTGGCTCTGATTGTAGGGAGAGATGGTCTGCAGATTCTCAACTCTTGGAGCTGTGGGGGGGGGGGGGGAGGCATTGTTAGGCTTGGCCGCTTGGAAATGCCCCTGCAGCAGGAAGGTTAGGGAAGCGTGCGGGCGCGTGGGGGGGGCATGGGGGGGCAGTTAAGGTGCTAGCTGCAACTGCCGCCCCCGAAGTGACCATATTCCACTCTTCCAACAGAAATTCCCCCAAGGAAAGGGTCGCTCTGTCCCTCAAGGAAATGTGCTTATTGCTTATTGCTCCAGCAATAAGGCTTGAGAAAAGGAGGAAAAACAGTGTGTGTTTTGCATTTTGCACGCCATTGGCTCCTGCCCGCAAACCCCGCCCCCTTCCACGCGATTGGCCCCCGCCCGCAAACCCCGCCCCTTCCACGCAATTGGCTCCCGCCCTCAAGCCCCGCCCCCTGGCCCTCGAGTGATGTTAGAAATGTTATAAATGTCAAAATGGCTCCTGGCATAAAAAAGTTTGCCGACCCCTGCTCTAGGATGACTTTACCTAATACCACACTCCTATGGGGTTCATTCCTAGAATTTGCACCTGCCTATTTGCAGGAGAGAAATGGGCAGCTCATGCGAATTACAATTAGGAGCCCAAAAGCTTGAGTGAAAGAGTTTTCTGTGACACAAATCTATTGAACAAACTAGAATTAGGTCAAATAGTTTCCATCAACTCTTCTTACGGAATACCTCTGCTTCTTGCTGCTTTTTCACATTTTCTTTTTTCAGAGCTAGACACTGCTGCTGGGCTTCTGCTTTTTCCAGAAGAATCACATCCAGCTTCTCTGTAAGAGCCTAATTTTGAGAAGAGAGAAAAAAGTTATGCATTATCTTCCAAAAACAGAGAGATATTGTACTTAATTCTATTTTAAAAAATAAATTATAAATAAATAAATAAAAATAAAATATTTTTTTTATTTTAAAAGATATATAGCATTTTCCTTAAATTCTCTGGGGTTTTTTGCCAGTGAAAACACTACAACCTCTGTCATCTCCTGGAGTTATTGCTTGTTAGGCATCATACCCAGACCTGTGAGATTTGTGGGGGGTGGGAAGAGAGTTATTCAGTATCATGATTTGATTGTCATGTTCTGATTGCATGAAAGCTATTCAGAAAGATTTGTTTCAATGTTAATTACAGCAATGGTATTTCAATGAAATTCACCTGTAGACATTCTTCATAAATAAATGACATCTTATTTGGGGAAGGAGAACAGCTCTGTCATTGCCATTCAAGTGAGAAAACTAGCAAACACACAACTCATGGATACACATCCCACGGGCAACTTTGGTTATAGAAGATACTCATCATTACTCCCAAAATACTAAGTAAGCTTTCTGTTTCTTTCCAAATTCATCAATAAACTTCATATCTATTCTATCACATTGTTAGGAGAGAAGAGGCAAAATCAAGAAAGGAATGATAAAGGAACTTATAAATATTTTTATGGTTAGCCTTGTTAGGAGGAGACTACGGTAGAAGGTTTCACTTCTGTTTTTCAATTAGTGCAATTTTAATCCTAAAAGGTAAAGGTTCCCCCCGCACATTTGTGCAGTTGTGTCCGACTCTAGGGGCCGGTGCTCATCTCCGTTTGTTAGCTGAAGAGCCAGCGTTGTCTGAAGACGCTTCCACGGTCATGTGGCCGCATGACACGCACGGAACGCTGTTACCTACCCACCGAAGTGGTACCTATTAATCTACTTGCATTTGCATGCTTTCGAATTGCTAGGTTGGCAAGAGCTGGAGCTAGTGCGGGAGCTCACTCCGTCACGCGGCGCTCGGGTCTCGAACCTCTGAACTTGCGATCTTCCGATCGACAAGCCTGGCGTCTTACCCGCTGAGCCACCACGCCCCTTAATCCTACCTGAGCCTTAAATTGTGGTTCATCTGAGCCAAGCAAACCATGGTTAATTAAACCATGCTTTAGTAAACCTTTTTCATTTTAGAGTTTGAATGCAAAACGTAACTGAGATTAAAGGAAAATGGAAAACAGATCCTCGTAGCTACGCTGGGGAGGGGAGAGGAAGGTGGGCATGAGACCAGGTTTCTGCATATAGTATTAAATTGCAATATAGTATTCCATATAGTATAGTTGCCGTTTGTCCTGGATCAGCCTCTGCCCCAGGGCCTCAGCGATGAGTCAGAAGACGAGCTGCCCCTGGCAAACCCCCAGGGGATTGAGCCAGGCGAGGCCCCAGACGCAGACACGGGCCCAGACAATGACCCAGCACCGCAGGAGGCAGCAATACCTGAGGCTGCAGGAGAGCAAGCTGGGGATGGTGGTTTGACCCCACCCTCTAGCCAGCAGCCAGCAACCGAGCATACAGGGGAGCAAGCTGGGGATTGCGGTTTGTCCCCACCCTCTAGCCAGCAGCCAGCTGGATCCCATCAGCCTCCCAGCTCTCCTGAATCCCCCAAAGGGCAGAGGCGGAGGCGTGTGCGCCTCGCCTTAAAGGACAGAAGGAAAAGTGCTCGGCTGGCTGCTAGGGAGTTACGCAGAGGGCAGGGAGAGTCTTTGCAGGACCCAGAGGACAGCTTCTGAGCTCCTGATAAATCACCAACGACACAGTGAGGGATTTGTGGGAGCAACGTTGCACTTTGGCTTCGCAACCACTCTGGTATCCTGTTTCCTGCGTTCCTGACCCTGTTTGGACTATCTTACTCTGCCTGCTGGACCCCTGGACCTGACTTGGATTATCGTGGCTTGGACTTCTGGAACCCTTGACCCGGTTTGGATTATTGACTACTCCTTTGCTTCACTACTCTGATTATTGGCACACGCTGGTTTCTCTCTCTCTCAGCCAGTCTCGCAAAGAAACCTTGGGCTGCATTCCTTACCTCGGGCTGACTGCCAAGACTCTCCAATCTGTTCTGGAGGCGAGCCAGCACACCGTTATATCTTAGAACAGGTAAGACCTGCTTACTAGTTGTATGGTGAGTTGAGCAATTAAACTTAACAACTGCTTTCATTATTTCAACTTTGGTTTTTTTTAAAAAAGAATACATTTTTATACCAGACATGAGGCTATCATAAACAATATAACTCTAAGGCAAAGAGCACAGAAGCTAAAAAGCAGTCCATTTTAAGAGAAATTCAAATTAAGGGATATTCACAATCAACCAACAGCCTGTATTTTATCTCTAGGTAAATAATGCAAAAGACATAAAAAGTAGTGTGAGCTATATGACCTGAGCAATTATCATCCTCATTGGACCAAACAATGAATGTCTTGGGAATTAAATACCATTGCACCATATGTTATGCATTGTTATGGATTCATACCTGAATAATATCATCATTTCCTCCAGCCACAGATGTTGTTTTTAGTTTCTCAATTTCATTTTCCAGTTCTAGAGAAAAATTATCATTTGAATATGAATCAATATCTTGTTATATTTGTATCTTATCTTTCCACAATACCAAAATACAATCTATACAACCAATAGAGTTCAACATTATTAACAGGAACATGTCCAAATTAGACCAATATACATAGTTCTTCCAGGATGCTTTACATCCTGAATGCTAATCCAAATTGTGGGGGTGGGGAGGAAGGATTGGCTGATTTTCTCCACAGTATCCTGCAATATGGCTTTTAAATAAATTTAAATTATTTTCAGTAAAGATACCTGCACATCTGGATTTCACTTTCTGTAAAAGCACCATTTGCTTCTTTGCAAATTTGATAAGATCTTCTCTGGGTAATGTGTCCAGCTATAAAATCCATAAATGCAAATTAGAATGCATGCATGTTCAAATTTCATTTAATCACATAGATAACCATACAAAACATGAGATTTGGTTCTGCTCTTCAGCCAATACTTTTACTGCAGATGGCTATCCACTTCGGGACTCATAAGAAAGCATTGTAATACATGATGCCAACTTTTTGGTTTAATATCAGTGTAAAACACATTTAGTCCCAGTAGACATGCAAGATGTGATCACCCTTTCAGAATAGTAATACTAAGTCTACTTAAGTCTTGAAAATTACAATAGACCTGCATATTCCTCCACTGTATTGTTTCAAAATATTATTTTGGCCAATTAAATAAAGCAAGATAGATTGAAGAACTCCATAAAGCCAGTTTGGTCTAGTGGTTAAGGCAACGGGCTAGAAACCAGGAATCTGTGAGTTCTAGTCCCACCTTAGGCATGAAAGCCGGCTGGGTGATCTTGGGCCAGTCACTCTCTCTCAGCCCAACTCACCTCACAGGGTTGCTGTTGTTGGGGAAAATAGGAGGAGGAAGGAGTATTTGGTATGTTGGCCGCCTTGAGTTATTTATAAAAATAATAAAGGCGGGATAGAAAATAAATAAATACATAAACAAGCACTGCTCTACTAGTCCAGTGACAAGAAACCTTCAGCCTCCAAGTAATTACTGAACTACCACAGACAACACTGTAATGAGGGATGCTAAAAGTTGCAGCAACAAGATTCCTCATCAGGAAGAAAGACCCTTCGATCCAACCATTTCTCATAAACCCAAGTCTTGGTTTCACAGACTGAAGAACAATATACTACCTGAATATTGAATACCTGACAACACTAATTTCTAACTGAATTTTCAGCAGTTTTTGAAATTATTGCAAAGAAAGTTAAGATGCAAAAAGGACTTACAAGGAAAAAAAATACATACAAATATCTTCAGACATTTATAACCCTTTGACCTGCCAAACTGATTACACATAGAAGGAAGTTTAGATAGAATACCTGAACATTGTAAAGGCTATATTTTATTTTAATGAGATTATTGCATGAAAGACCAGTAAAAAAATAAAAAGAAGAACTTCAATTACTTTTCAGGGTATGATTGGAACATCTGTTTCCAAAAAAAAAACTATATCCATATTTACTTGCCAAATCAACTTGTTAATAACTGCAATGACTCTGCTTTTACATTTAAGGCAAAGTCAATGTTTACATTTGAAAATGAACCATTTTATTAAATCAGTCCTCTTGGAGTACTGTATCCCATTCTGAGCACCACTGTTAAAAAAAACACAGTGACAAATCAGCAAATTCAGAGGATTACTACCGAGATGGTGAGTGTCAATCAAGCCATATGAAGAATGGTTAAAGGATCTGGGTATTTATTTATTATTTAAATTTATCCCCGTCCATCTCCCCGAATAGGTATCTTAGCTTACAGAAGAAGCAACTAATAGGAGATAAGATAGCAGTCTAAAAAAATCTGATGGCTTGTCATATAGAAGAGAGAGTGAATTTATTATCAATTGCCCCAGAGATCAGGTCCAGCTGGTTAAAACTACAAGGAAGCAGGTTCAGACTAGACATCAGGACAAATTTCCAGACTGTATAAGCTATCAGCCAGTGAAACAGGCCGTGATACAAAATGGTGAGTTGTCCTTCATTAGAGGTCTTTAAACAGAGGCTACATAGTCACCTGTCAGAGATGCTCCATTGAATCACAATGCACAGAGTGGGGGGTGGGGGTGGAGTTAGTAATCTAGATCAGTGTTTCTCAACCTCGGCAACTTTAAGATGACTTCAACTATCAGAATTCCCCAGCCAGCATACTGGCTGGGGAATTCTGGGAGTTGAAGTCCATATATCTTCAAGTTGCTGAAGTTGAGAAACACTGATCTAGATGACCCTGATAGTAACATCCAACTCTATGATTATAAACATGCCACTCCATAGAGGCATTATTTTATTATTCCTACAAAAATGTTTGTAGAAATATTATTTACTTATTTATTTATATTTCAAATTTAGTCACCGCCCATCTCACTCAAAGATTACCTTTGATTTCCCTGTTGTGGCTGTGGAAGGAGAAGCTGCCATTTCTGGTCCATTATCTTGCAGCTAAGCAGAAATAAAGTTTTATATTGAAAAAAGCATGGCGTATCCGAATTTATTATTTGTTCTCCAATCATATACTTATTCCAAAAAGCAGCTGACAAAAAAAATAGCATTTAAAACAATACCATTATTAAACCAGCTAAAATAGTAATTAACATTTTAAAAATACAAAAAGGGATCTTAGCAATTCTGCATTATGGTTACCCCAAAATGATGCTTGCTAAGGCTATGTAATGCTTTGGATTTGATAAGAAGAGGTGAATGCAGGATCTATTTGTTGCTCATTAGATCAGGTGTGTCTTTTTCTGGGACTGCATTGCTGCTGCAAGGTTTCTGCTTTAATGATAAAGGGGAGGGGCATTGGGAGCCAGTTTGGTCTAGTGGTTAGGGCATCAGGCTAAAAACCAGGAGGCTGTGAGTTCTAGTCCTGCTTTAGGCAGAAAGCCAACTGGGTGACCTTGATCAAGTCATTCTCTCTCAGCCCTAGGAAGAAGGCGAAGACAAAACCACTTCTAAAAATGTTGCTAAGAAAACTGCAGGGACTCCATGTGGTCATCAGGAGTCAAAACTGACTTGAAGGCACAAAATTCCTTTCATGGGGGAGCATTAGACTTATCTGCAGGCTTCCACAGCAGCCATGTGATCTCAGAAAAAGATGGATTTTTACATGATACACAGACAGGTGCTGCCTTTGTGCTCTTGGGTATTCCAAAGCACCTTTTCCACATCTTATCCAAAGCATTCCACAGTCTTACTGTGCACAGTTTACTCCTGGAAGAAAAAAATTACAGGATTATATATTAAAGTTCAGTTAGGAAACCCACTACCTCCTCTGGATTTGATAAAAAGAAGAAAAATGTGTTTGGATGTTATGAGAAACAAAAGTGTATTACAATGTAAGACATTATTCCTGGGCTTATATGCTTTTCTTCTCTCCTTCTCTGGGATAGCTATGAGGAGAAATTACAATTGTTCTTCTTCTATTTTAAATTACTGCAAATAACTGTTTGGTTGGACCAAGTTAGTTTCATAATCCACAATTTGAGCAGGCCATAGTTAACTTTAACCAGACTTGTCACACCTAGATGATATGGCAAGGGGATATTAATTTGTTGTTAATTAAAAAAATGGGCAAGGGGATTTTAAACTCTTCTTGCAGCTATGACAAGTGAGGAGAAGGGAAAGAGGCCAAATTGTGAAGGGGGTACATAAAGCTTATTCCTGCCATGCTATGCCATGGTATACTATAGTGCCCACACAACTGGGTGATACCTGAACTTTATGGCATCTCACTCTAAAATCCCTTAATGACTTTGTGTTAATATTAAAACTTTGAAAAATAGAAGTGAACCTTAAAGAATCCTACAGGACACATCCTACAGAAAGAAACATCAGTCTCCCAGCACCACCTTCTGGTAGAAAACCTGTAGCTCAAGACAAGGAAGTGTACTAAAAAAATAAACAACATATTCCTGGAACTCATTGCTTGTAGGTACTAACTGCCAAGGAAAGTTTAGCTCAATTTTCTTCCTACAACATTTAGAACTATTTTGGCTTTGTATTTTTGTCAAATGCTGAACACCATTTTGTAGATCACTTAATCTGAAAAATCTCAAGTTGATCAAATAGGTTGTGTATATGGGAAACAGATATTACCACACTGCATATTTTTTTACTCAAAGCAGGCTTGTAATGTCAATATGCAAAAGTGATTATTTTTAATTGACTATCAGCAAGAATTCAAAGAGTAAGAATCTCAGATTGATCCTTAACTTTTTCAGTTAGAATTTTATAAAGCAATATATTTTATTCTCCTGCCCTCTGATCTTTGGAATATAGAAATTTGCTTCTACTCACCTTTAAACAATTACCCACTATATGCACAGAGGAATATATATATTTCCAATTAGTTCAGTACCATCAAAATGTGTTAAGGAGGCTTGGCTCTGTATATTAGAATTGCAGTTCTTCCATTTTTAAAACAGGCAACAGTTTACAACAAGGTATAAGGTCAAACATATCTGAGGACATCAGATTTTTAAAAACTGGTCTTGTTTCTATACAAAAGGCTGGCACACAGAAGCTTAGAAGATAAACTTATTTCAAAGACAGTCATCAAACTGTCAGAGGAACAGAGGAAATTATATTCAGTATTCAGAAAGCACATTATAATGTCTCAAACCTTCCCAATTAGCCTTTTAACTAACCATCATCCTGCTTCATTTAGCTGGGGGGGGGGGAGTGCAGATGGGGGGAGAGTCCAGACATCACCATATTTACTTTAACTCATGTTCTCTACTACTGGCTTTCATTTCCACAAACCCACTAATTAAAGAGAAATATGAAGGATAATTGCAAGGTGCTGTTTGATTATATCACCTGGAGTTCATTATCTGAAAAAAAATTCAGAATGGGTTTATACATTACAGTAAGCCATAGATTATTTAACCAGTTTATTGAATAAAACATAGTGAGTTCACCCAACACATGAAGCCAAAATCAAGCAATGGATTGTGCCCACATCTCATTAACTTGTTCATTACTCTAGATCTGAAGGTGGTGAGAAAACCCAACGTATAGCAACTTAGGTAAAGTTAAGGTTGGAGCCAAACTGGTCCTCTGTTGTTTCTTCTTAACCACTACACCCTACTTGCTCTCAGTCTGAACCAGGAAAGCTTTACCAGTTGGACTGCCAGGCTGCTGCTGAAACCAGAGCTAAAAAGACCGGAGACAATTCAGCACCATCAACAATGCAACCTCTACACACACACACGGGCTGTGCTGAGTAGGATCTATTCCCACGCTGCTTAAATAATTGCAGCCGCTCAGGTAAATCCATTTTGCAATGTTTCCAGAGGACTTGTGGAAAGAGGACCGAGCAGGGGATCCCAACGGGTTCTGATCGGTCAGAGCAGAATATCAAGCCAACTGGAGCACCATTCAGTGGGATTTTATCGCCCCTCACCCCGAAAAACGGGATCACCCACCCACGGCGGTGGGGAGGCCCTTTTACAGCCGGAGGGAAAGAGAACCGGAAAAGTCAAGCCACGCCGCTTGCAGGCGAGCAAATCAGGGCAGGTTCGACTCCCCACGCGGCGCTCCACGGCCCCCCCCCCCTCCCTCCGGCCCCGTTACCTCCATCGCGGCGCTGGTCCCGGGTGAGGTGGGGAAAGGGAGATCGCCTCCACGCCTCTCCAGCAGCTCTGGAGCCACTTCCGCCTTCGTCACCGTCCGTCTGCGCGCCCTCCGCTGACGTCAGAGAAACCACCGCGAGCGCGGCCAAAGCGGAGCTCGACTAGGGCTGCAAACATTCGGTTGACCACCAGATGGCAGCAGCGATTGTTCTGCAATCCCTTTGCGGACCCCGAGCGGGTCGCCTGATTCTTGCCGCCCAGATCTAGTGCTGTAGTTCTAAGCGCGGCCAAGTTTCGAATTTTCGGGCCCTGAATTGTCATGGCAACGGACGGGCTTACTTACCTGTTGCAAGTTTCTTTCTATATCCCTCCGCCCCGGCTGGCCTTCGCGTCTTCTCCGGCCTCTCGTTAGCTTGAGATGCCGATTCTGCCACGAAGACTGCATAAAATAAATCATTATTTTTATATTATTCTTCCCTTCAACGACTCCCCCCCCCCCCCCGTTCAATGGTGTCCAATTCTTGGAGACTGCCTGGACTAGTCCCTGCAATTTTCTTGGCAAGATGTCAGAAATAGTTTGCCATTGCCTGCTTCCTAGGGCTGACTAAGTAAAGGTAAAGGTTTTCCCCTGCACAGTCGTGTCCGACTCTAGGGGTCAGTGCTCATCTCCGTTTCTTAGGCGCGCGGAACGCTGTTACCTTCCCACCAAAGTGGTACCTATTCATCTACTTGCATTTGCATGCTTTCGAATTGCTAGGTTGGCAAGAGCTGGGGCGAGTGCGGGAGCTCACTCCGTCACGCGGCGCTCGGGTCTTGAACCGCTGACCTGACAAGCCTGGCGTCATAACCAGTGAGCCATCGCACCCCTAGGGCTGACTTTACAGTACTTCAATTTATAAATTCCTTGGGAGCAGCTGGGGGCAGCCACTGACTGAGGGTGAAGAGCTAAGCAGGCTTGACCCTAGTTAGTAATTGGATGGAAGAGTAGCAGAGCTACCAGGCCTGTTGACTAGGTTGGGAAGATAATTACATTTTAATTTGTTCAAAGGAAGTTTTATTATTTCAACAATATAAATCAGAAGATTAATATTCTAGAAACAGCTACTGCATATCACTTTCTGAAACTTTTCATATCTGAAAGAAGGTGGGATTACATCCATGTGGGCCAAATATATGTTAAAAGGAGTGCTTTAAAGAGTGCTTTAAGGCAGGATAAAAAATTAATAATAATCATCATTGGCGATCACTCGTAGCCGAGTAAGATTGTCTTCCAAGGGTAAAATTTTAACAGTGGATCCGTAAGTGGCTGTAAAGGCCAATTCTGGATCCGCACAACCTCCCACAATGAGGGCATAGGTTTCCGGGTGGGAGACGGTCATGATGAGGGTTTGCTTGACATGCCTTCCTTTTAGCTCTTTTCTCCCTTTCGCCCTGTACTCGTGCTTCTTCAAAGTCCATAGCGCCATTAATAAAGGCTGACCTCCAATTGAAACGCTCATGAGTTAGGGCTTCCCAGTTCTCAATGCTGATATTACATTTTTTAAAATTAGCTTTGAGAGTATCTTTGAATCTCTTTTGCTGTCCACCAATATACCGTTTTCCATTCTTAAGTTGGGAGTAAAGTAGCTGCTTTGGAAGACGATGGTCAGGCATTTGAACAACATGACCGGTCCAGCGAAGTTGATGTTGGATGATCATTGTTTCAATGCTGGTGGTTTTCGCTTCTTCTAATACGCTAACATTAGTCCGCCTATCTTCCCAAGTAATTTGCAGAATTTTTCGGAGGCAGCGTTGATGGAATCTTTCAAGAAGTTGGAGGTGGCGTTTGTAGAGGGTCCATGTTTCACCGGCGTACAGAAGGGTTGGTAGTACAATGGCTTTGTAAACAAGCATTTTGGTCTCCCTGCGAATGTCCCGATCCTCAAACACTCTACGCTTTATTCGGGAGAAAGCTACACTCGCAGAGCTCAGGCGATGCTGAATTTCAGCATCGATGTCGGCTTTTGTAGATAGATGGCTGCCGAGATAAGAAAAGTGGTCGACATTTTCTAGTGCAGAGCTTTCCAAACTTTGTGTCGGGACACGTTAGTGTGTCGGCTGCAGTGTCTGGGTGTGTCGCGGCTGCTGCTGCCTCGGAGCCCTGCCAGGATTCCGCGCAGGTCCTAGTGCCTGCCTTGTACCCTGCTATAAGAGTGTGTCACGAAATGATGCATGTCTAAAAAGTGTGTCATCAACATGAAAAGTTTGGAAAGCTCTGTTCTAGTGACACACCTTTAAGCTGGATTGATGGCGCTGCGGAGGGATTGGTTCGAACTTGCTGGTAAAGCACTTTGGTTTTTTTAATGTTAATAGAGAGGCCGAGCTTTTCATATGCTTCTGCAAAGATGTTTAGGATAGTTTGAAGATCTTCCTCGGAGTGTGCACAGACTATGTTATCATCAGCATATTGAAGTTCTATAACAGAAGTTGTAATTACCTTATTTTTTGCTTTCAGCCTACTAAGATTAAAAAGCTTTCCATCTGTTCGATATATAATTTCTACACCAGTAGGAAGTTTCTCTTCAACAAGGTGTATAATCATAGCAATGAAGATAGCGAATAAGGTTGGAGCAATAACACATCCCTGTTTAACGCCGGATTCCACTTTAAATGGATCGCTTTGAGAGCCATTGTTATCCAGGATTGTTGCCATCATGTCATCATGGAGTAGCCGCAAGATGTTCACAAATTTATCAGGGCATCCGATTTTCAGAAGGATGGTCCAGAGAGCAGTACGTTTTACAGTATCAAAAGCTTTAGTCAGATCAATAAATGCCATGTACAGAGGGCGGTTTTGCTCCTTGCATTTTTCTTGGAGCTGTCGTGCAGTGAAGATCATATCCACTGTTCCCCTGGAAGGGCGGAAGCCATTTTGCATTTCAGGGAGGATGTCTTCTGATACAGATAGGAGACGGTTTGCAATGATCTTTGCCAGGATTTTGCCTGCTGTAGCTAGAAGGGAGATGCCTCGATAGTTTCCACAGTCAGTTCTATCACCCTTTTTAAAGAGAGTGATAATTATGGCATCCCTAAAGTCTGCTGGAATCTCCTCCCTCATCCAGATTTTTTTGATGAGCTTATGAAGTTGTTGTGTAAGTTCAGGTCCGCCTTCTTTAAAGACTTCAGCAGGAATCCCATCAGGTCCACTAGCTTTGTTATTTTTCATTTGTTTAGTGGCTTTACTGACTTCCTCCAAACTAGGGGGTACTGCAAGCTCATCTCTTATTTGTTTTTGTGGGATTTGCAAGAAGACTTCATCAGCCACAGTAGAGTGACGATTAAGGAGATTGTAGTAATGCTCTTTCCAGCGCAGTGCAATAGACTCTTTGTCCTTTAGAAGTTTAGCACCATCTATTGAGCGTAAGGGATTTGTACCATGGTTTGTTGGTCCATAGATGGCCTTTATGGCATTAAAAAAGCCCCGTGCATCATGAGCATCTGCAAAACGTTGGGTTTCTTGGGCTTTTTTTATCCACCATCTGTTCTTAAGTTCTCTAGTTCTTCTTTGGACTTCTGCCTTTGCACTGGCGTAGATTTTTTTCTTAACGGCACAGTTAATATCTTTTTGCCATATCCGGAAGGCTTTCCTTTTCTTGTCAATAATATGTTCAATCTCACTATCATTCTCATCAAACCAGTCCTGATGTCTCTTAGTTTGGTATCCAATAGTTTGTTCACAGGCTGAAATAATAGAAGTCTTCAATTTAATCCAGTGTTCCTCAACATTTTCAGGGAGTTCCATAGGCAGATGTTCCTTGAGAGTTGATTGAAAGCAAGCTTGTTTAGTAGAATCTTGAAGGGCCAGTGTATTCATTTTACGCCTTGGTTTTCTTCCTTGGAGCCTACGATGAGGGACAATCTTTATGGCCATTGTGGATCGAATTAATCGATGGTCTGTCCAGCAGTCATCGGCGCTCGTCATGGCTCTGGTGAGAAGTACATCACGGCGATCTCTAGCACGGACAATTACATAATCTAAAAGATGCCAGTGCTTCGACCGTGGGTGCTTCCATGATATTTTAAATTTATTTTTCTGGTGAAATAGTGTGTTAGTAATGACAAGGTTATGCTCTGCACATTTAGTCAGAAGTAAGTTTCCATTCATGTTGCTATTGTCAACTCCTTCTTTCCCAATGATCCCCGGCCACAAATCAAAGTCACGCCCAACTCTTGCATTGAAATCGCCCAGGAGGACAATTTTATCCTCCTTTGGTATCTCTGATAAGATGGTGTCCAGCTTGTTCAGGCAGTCCTTTCCAAAAGAAGGTATAACCTCCTTTTTCTTCCTTCAACTGTCCTCCTCCTGCTCTTCGAGTTTCTTGGAGTGCTGCTATATCAATATTAAAACGTCTCAGCTCCCTTGCAATAATGGCAGTCCTACGTTCAGGTCGTTCACTATCCATGTTGTCTTGCAGTGTCCGTATATTCCATGTTCCAAAATTCATGAGTCTTTTACGACCGCTAGATGGTGACCCCACTGGTCGCGGTAGTCCAGTCAGGGAGAAAATGAGGCAGGCTATGTTTAGGGCACCTTTTCTAGCCCCCTCCCCATATGGGGTGAGCAGAGTGGATCCTAAATAGGGCTGCTCAGTCGTGGATACAGCTGCCAAACTACTCAACTGCCTCGAACCTTGAGTCAGGATGACTGAATCTGTATCCACCGCCCATGTGCTGGTCCATGACTAGGAGCTTCCGGATTTCACAGTCCTGCCCCCATTGCCATTCGTCAATCACCATGGGACTTTTGGTTGTTTTGGGTTTGGTGTGGTTGGAAGACGCCTGTGCGTGAATTTGTTTTATCTGTGGAGATCGGTGCACAACGATCAGCACACAACCTTCACAGAAAAAGGCTCTAATCCAATGGCATGGGTACCATGACGATTGGTGACCTTTTGTCTGCTGCAGCCTTCATCCGCCTTCGCAGCCGTTGTAACAATACACCTTGTTATCTTCCGCCTGTTCTGCCGTTGAGGACTTTCTTGGATTGTTCTTTGTCTGGTTCCTCCCCCTGGACCTTACCGCCATGGGTGACCCTACCAGGAGTACATGACTCCCGACGGCTTCGCTCACAGAGTTCATTGGGAACACACAAGCCCACTCACCACAACAAGGTGACGATCCAGTAAGGGGAATAATAATCATAACAACAACAACAACAACAACAATATGGTCACCCACAGAGATAGAAGCCCAACAAGAAACACCAAGGGGAGAAAGCAACTAGAAGGCTTTGCCTAAGTGCTTCAAATTTAGAGCTAGACTTTTCTGGGGTGAAATTTGAGAAACTTTTTCATTGCAAGGAATAGCTCCGAAAGATATGGAACAGTAATAATATGAAGGATTGATATCCCAAGATGGCGACTGTAATAGCTAGATAGGTTAAGCTATGTAGGTGACTGGAGTTTTACGTGTCTGATCATGAATCACATAAGGACAACATATAGTACTTGGGAGAAAGTCATACAGGACATAGTGGGTTTACTTGAAAATCCTTGTGCATAGAACCGAGTTGCCTGTGGTTCTGAAACCAACAACTAGGTAAACCTAGCATTTAATTACAGTACAGGAAAAGCTGTGATCCCACACAGAGATAGTCCTCGAGGATAAGTGTCTTTAAGACCTGATGATGGAATGTGCATCACAATGTCATGACACAAATGATACAAATTATGTAACTGGCATTCATTTGTGCAATTATGTTATTACACATGTGAGGCCCTTCCTTGATGCCCAGGTGCTCAAGTGATCCCAAAAGTTCTGGAAAACATCACCAAATAGAAGTTGCCATGGTATATTGTCAGATCCTCATGGGGCAAACCTAAGTATCCTACTTCCAAGGTTCTACCACATGCAGTATGAATGCTTCGTAGTAAGTAATGAATGCAAATTTAATAAATCTAGGTTTTTAGCTGCTTGTCAATGATGTAGTTTGTATCTCCTTTCCCACCCTGATGCTCTTCAGAAATGATGGGATTATAATGCTATTAATCTGCACCTAACAGGTTGAGGGCAGTATTAGCTGGCTTTTTATTATTTTATTTTATTTTATTATTTTATTTTATTTTATTTTATTTTATTTTATTTTATTTTATTTTATTTATTTTATTTTATTTTATTTTATTTTATTTTATTTTATTTTATTTTATTTTATTTATTTTATTTTATTTTATTTTATTTTATTATTTTATTTTATTTTATTTTATTTTATTATTTTATTTTATTTTATTTTATTTTATTATTTTATTTTATTTTATTTTATTTTATTTTATTTTATATTTTATTATTTTATTATTTTATTATTTTAATTTTAATTTTAATTTTAATTTTAATTTTAATTAATTTTAATTTTAATTTTAATTTTAATTTTAATTTTAATTTTAATTTTAATTTTAATTTTATTATTTTATTTTCATTTATTCAATTTATGAAGCTGTAGTCCATCTTATATGGAGAATGCTAGATTGGGGTGGGATGACATAAACTAAAGAAGGTCATTACTGGGGAGTATAAAACTATAGGTGTGAAAATGGTACATTCTGCACTGAATGAATACATTTTTATTATCCAATACATCCAAGTAAGCAATCTTGAGAATAAAAGGACTGATCCCTAGGTTTTAAACTTCAGACTTCAATGATGTAAAACACGAACATGACTTTTTTTTCTTCCTCTACAGTTCCATGCGGAAAGTAAGAGAAGTTCCTGCCATCTTCTTCTTATAGTCTGAATCAAATTTCTCATTTTGTGCCACAGTAAAATAATTCTTCCAATCCCCTACAACTCCTAGAACAGAAACAAACACAGTCAGAGAAATCAGTTAACTTTTACATGTTCTCTTCAATTATATTCAAGTTCTATTTTTTTTCCGTATGCCACTATTTAGTAACATAATCAGGTTCTAATCTACACTGTCGAAAATAATTATCTAGGCAAGAAAGACTGCTGTCAAATTCCAGATGGATCTTTTAATGTTAAATGTATATATTCAGTATTAATTTTAATCCAGGTTACAGTTCTCTTGCATTAGTCATTCTTTAAACATCCTGTTTAGTCTTTTTTCATCCAGTTTTGTTGTGATTGAGAATATTCCACTCAGGTAGAAAGACCCAAACAAAAGCTTGGGCCTGGTTAGGACTTGGATGGTATATCACCAGGAGTCCCATGGCTGTTGGCTAGACTGAGGAGTTGAAAAAACATCCCAGAAGATCCTAGAAGAAGATTATGGCAAACCTTACCATAGTATTGCCAAGGAGACTGCATGGGCATGACCATGACCATCAATAGTTAAGCTCCATTCCAGGATGTCTTTATATAAAGATAGGGATGTCTCATATCATCTCTGTCTTATGGATGTTTCTGAGCTAGTTTCAAAACCATCAGTCATATTCATTGCCCCTTTTCACAACTTCCCCTTTTGTCCTCATTTGCCTAAATCAGGAATGTACATCTTTTTCAGGCAGAGGACTATGACTCTAGATCAGTGTTTTTCAAACTAGGCAATTTTAAGATGTGTGGACTTCAACTCCCAGGCTGGCTGGAGAATTCTGGGAGTTGAAGTCCACACATCTTAAAGATGTTGAGGTTAAATTACACTGCTCTAGATAGTATTGGGAAGGGTTAGGGGAAAGAAAGAGTTCATTTCATTTATACTGATATTTAATTAAATTTAGATGTATTTATTTATTTACTTATAGTACATAGATTTAAAAAAACGCCCGACTCCCAACAATTCTGAAGTATGATTATTCCCTTGTCATGTATTTAAAACATTTCCTTTTCTGTCACACTAAAAATTAAACTGGTTAAAAAAATAAAATATGGAAGCTTCTGGGGCAGGGCTTTCCAAACTATTCACGTTGGCAACACACCAATGGTGGCGTGCGAAAACCCAGAAGCACCGCCGCGGTGGGGCTTCTGGGTTTTCGCACGCCGCGGTAGAGGTGGCGGTTTCAGGTTTTCGCGCGCTGCCGCCACAACACTTTTCAATTTTTGTGTGCCGCGGCAGCATCGTCCTGGTGTGTTGTGCGAAAACTCGGAAGCGCTGATGGCCCGCCGCCGTGTGCGGCAGCGGTGGCGCACCATCACCGCTTCCGGGTTTTCGCGCGACACACCTGGGCCCCGCAGGTGACACAGTACTGTGTCGCGACACACCGTTTGGAAAGCTATGTTCTGGGGTCTCATGCAAGTCTCCAAGGCTTCAGGATTTGCATTACAGTGCTCAAAGCTCTGGCTTTTGGGAGGATATGTACAAGTATTTATATTAAATCCATGCCTTGTCACTACCAACCTTTTTACTTTTCTTGCAATAAATAGAAAAGGCACTGTCTTGTGGAGGTACATAAAGATATTCAGTACAGTATTGTACAAATATTTTTATTTAAAAAAAAGAATATGCCAGAACTATGAGGAGGTGAAAGGGGTTCACAAACCTGTTGCCAACATTCTTGCAGATTAGATTTGAACTAATGCTCAGTAGGGACAATTCCTTTACACATTAATCTACTTTAGCTAATGGATCATGTGGATCACATTCTTAAATGTTTGATTGCATAACATGGTTTTTTCCCACCATGGTTACAAAACACAATGTATAACTGGAAAAATACTAGCCTTATGATAAGAGGATTTAGCAAGGAATTCCTGTTCTTTTATTTACACATGCAGATTTCTGAAACATCGTTGTGCATGTGGTTCACAGAAGTGAATGGGGGTGGGAGGGGGAGGCCAAGGTGGGTGGAACAAGGATGAAGCAGCCTGAATATATCCTGTCATGATCTGACCTTTAGTATGGATGGGATGCATTGGCTATATGAGCAGTAATCAAATTGTGTGGATGCTAAATGCAATTCCATAAGAAACAAAAATGAAAAGGCAAATGTTGTAAGATAATGCCAAAGAAGATGTCCATCTAGACATAGCTAGAGGGAGAGGAATAGGAAGATAAAATATTGAAAACCCAAATATTGCAAAATACTGTAGCACCTTTTCTCATGAATGGGGAGATTGAATGATCCATTATTTCTGGAGGCAAAAAGGTGTAGTTTGCCATGGGGTTGTCCTTCATTATTTCAAATTGGGTGTAATGAAGTATCTTCTCCAGAATATCGTTCTCTACATCCTTCTCTAGGAATTGCAGCATTTTCTGGATTTCACGCCTAGGATTCTGTGGAGTGGAAAGAAGCAAAATAAAATAGCTAACAGAATAAAGAAGAATAACTAAGAAAAAGTAAAATAAGTCATCAACAGTTTCTATATCTAGTGATGGGTATTATGGAGAAGGGGACCTTTAATTCATTCTCTCACAGTTCTTGAAACTAATTTACAGGACAAGGGCCAGGAAAGGCATTGGAAAGTAAAGTGCCACTTCAAATAATGAATGATAGAATTCAGTGCCACTACACACAAGACAGCTTCTTTAAGTGGCATTAAAAAGGATTAGATTAGAAAAACACCCCTAAGAACAGGTGGCTTACTGGCTATTAGGAATGAAAATAAAGCCCATTGAATTGAGCTTGACTGCTGGTGAATTCATGAGCCTGTGGGAGTCTTGTAGGGACATGTCAAAATCTGCAAGATGGCAGGCAAGGCTTCAGGATCAAAGCTCTGCCCCTTTCATAGCAGTGGGGCTTCAATCACAATGCCATGTCCACCATCTTGCAGATTTTGACAAACCTCATGGAAGGTGCTGCATGGGGACATCTATATGATTTTGTATATAATAATATAGAAGTGGCTTGTCGTTGCCCTCTTCCAATCTACTCTGGATATTTCCAGGTACATTTTATTTTCATATTTTCAGGTACTAAACAGATTTGAACTTGCTTAGCTTTCTTGAGCTCAGGCAGTGATGTCTAGGTGATATATACAAGTGCGACCTCAGAATGGAATCTCTGAATTAGTCATTCAGTGACTGATTACAGGCATATAGATAATTCTGCTACAGAGAATTTGTGGTAAAACATCAGTCTAAATGAATGGTTGAAGATAATCCTTATGGCAATCCATAGAGCCTAGTGGTATAGTTGTAGGGCTGTGACAGGGAGAACCAGCCTCAAATCTCCATCTGACCACAAAAGGACACTGAGTGATTCAGAGCCAATTACTTTACCTCAGTCAGATTCATGTCATAAGGTTGTTTTAAGGAGTAATGAAGTTGCTTCTCTGAACTTATGACCATTACCCTGAATGTCCAGGTGCTGTTCTAATCACTTGACAAATTCCTGTGGATGCCACCGGAAGAGGATCCCTATACCTGTTGTGTGTCAACAACAAAAAACTAACTACTGTGTATAGATAGATCATTGTGGTAACAAGTTAATATGATAAAAGTTGAGTTAAATTAGCTGAGTTCCAATATGTTCAATAGAACATTCACTCTTAGTTTAAATCCAAAGAGTTTACTTTTCACAAGTTTGTAGATTGAATTTCTGCAACACACACCTCTTTCATATCTTCATAGAAAAGAAAGAGAACACGATAACTATCTTTAGCCTTCCACCATCCTTTTACATGATCATGCCAGGAGCCCCATAGCACTGCAATTTAAAAATAAGGTTAACTAGCATTAGAAGGAGGTCATGTTGCTGGTTAAAAGATTGTTCAAAGATATATGTCTATGAAGGTTCTCAGTCATCCAGGTGGAATTGTCTGTAGCTTGAATCATGTCAACTGGATTTCTATTTTCTCAGTGGAAACGTTTCGCTCCTTATCCAAGGAGCTTCTTCAGTCTGAGCAAAGTTAGTAAAGTTAGTAAAGTTAGTAAAGTTAGTAAGTTAGTCCCTTACTAACTTTGCTCAGACTGAAGAAGCTCCTTGGATAAGGAGTGAAACGTTTCCACTGAGAAAATAGAAATCCAGTTGACATGATTCAAGCTACATTCAAAGATATATGTTGCAAAAACATATTTCTAAAATATATGTAAGCTTGCCAATAAAAGAAAGCATTTATCTGGGATCAGACAGATCAATGACTATGACTGTAAGAAAGGCAAAATGGTTTTAAAATTAGAAATATACATATAAAATAGTTTATAGGCAGGAATGTCAATGCTAATCCAGTGGGTTAAGCTGTTCTATTTGC
The DNA here is from genome assembly GCA_023362775.1 of Charina bottae. Lineage (NCBI taxonomy): Eukaryota > Metazoa > Chordata > Lepidosauria > Squamata > Charinaidae > Charina > Charina bottae. The sequence continues at coordinate 37,842,092 of JALMGJ010000004.1, forward strand.
TATGCATCAGAGTTAGTTATAGTCAAATAATTGAAAAAAAAATTATACTATGGCAGGGGACAATTAAATGGCTCACCTTGACACTTTCCCTCCACCATCTAATTGCATCAGCATCCAGGAAACCATACTCCCATTTAGAATGAAGGAGGACTCCTAGTATTACAAGTGGTTAATTTGTCTCATAAGCAAGTCCTCCATCTGTTTGTCTGTTCAAAATTAATCTAACATACTGGGCTCTGGTTCTTGAGAAAACACATCATCTGTGAGATACAGTATGAATGTTTGCCAATTAGCCTCTGAAATGTCTTCAGGTGAATACGTATGGTTCATCTGATGGGGCAACAAAAAGCTCTTTCAGTTTTGGGTGTGGATGTGGGGAAGGGACAAAACCGCAACCCTGAAACTTGGCAGATTAGGATAAGCATTTAGCACCAGGTATTCATCCATAAAAAATTAATTGTTCTGGGGCAACTATCAAAACCATTTCAAGCACAGTGCCATTTTCTAGAAAATAGAATGGCAAATAGTATTTAAAACCAAGAAAATAGTAACAGCAATATTATGAGGAAACAACAAACAGACAAGTTTCAAAGATTGAGGAACATAAAAGCTAGAAAATGAGCCAAACATTAATAAAAAACATTGATCTTCAGAGTACCTTCAACAGTACGAATACCAGAATTGTATGAGGAACTGCTGAAAACAATTTTCTTTTTCTGATAGAACAAGTGCCTATGCAGGGTTCCCAACATCTCAATTATCAGTGCAAATATTGGTGAATTTCATTTAAAAGAAATGGATAAAATTTTGCATAGGTTTAAAAGAAACATAAAGAAGACACTCTCCGTATACTTTTAACTTATATACTATTATATGGAAATTGACATCTGGACAAAAATGGTCCAGCCTTCAATTTCCATGTAATAGGTATGTAATTCAGAAATATATGGAGAATGCCTTCTTTATGTTTTAAAAAGGTATGTGCCCTTCTTATTACTAAGAGGCTAGTCCTTCAACATTAGAAAGAAAAAATTATGGCCCCATTTACTCAGTAGATTGAAGACTGATGAATGATGTCTCTTACTTGAGACTTATGAATGAATGCTGAGAAATATAGATTATGTACAGACAATTGTGTGGTGGCTCAGTGGATAAGACGCCAGGCTTGTCGATTGGAAGATTGCAAGTTCGGAGGTTCAAATCCCTAGCCCTGCGTGCGGAGTGAGCTCCCGCACTAGTCCCAGCTCTTGCCAACCTAGCAATTCGAAAGCATGCAAATGCAAGTAGATTAATAGGTACCACTTCGGTGGGTAGGTAACAGCGTTCCGCGTGTGTCATGCGGCCACATGACCGTGGAAGCGTCTTCGGACAACGCTGGCTCTTCGGCTAACAAACGGAGATGAGCACTGGCCCCTGGAGTCGGATGTTGTTGTTTATTCGTTCAGTTGCTTCCGACTCTTCGTGACTTCATGGACCAGCCCACGCCAGAGCTTCCTGTCGGCCGTCACCATCCCCAGCTCCCCCATGGTTGAGTCTGTCACCTCCAGAATACCATCCATCCATCTTGCCCTTGGTCGGCCCCTCTTCCTTTTGCCTTCCACTTTCCCTAGCATCAGCTTCTTCTCCAGGGTATCCTGTCTTCTCATTATGTGGCCAAAGTACTTCAGTTTTGCCTTTAATATCATTCCCTCAAGTGAGCAGTCTGGCTTTATTTCCTGGAGTATGGACTGGTTTGATCTTCTTGCAGTCCAAGGCACTCTCAGAATTTTCCTCCAACACCACAGTTCAAAAGCATCTATCTTCCTTCGCTCAGCCTTCCTTATGGTCCAGCTCTCGCAGCCATAGGTTACTACAGGGAATACCATTGCTTTAACTATGCGGACCTTTGTTGTCAGTGTGATGTCTCTGCTCTTAACTATTTTATCAAGATTTGCCATTGCTCTCCTCCCAAGAAGTAGACGTCTTCTGATTTCCTGGCTGCAGTCAGCGTCTGCTGAGTCGGATACGACTGCACAAATGTGCGGGGGGAACCTTTACCTTTTTACAGACAATTGCAATGAAATATGGTAATTCTTTACTGAAACTATTGTGTAAAAACATTTATATATGTATACTGATGTATGAGGCCATTATATAGTTGTTGTACTGCTTTCTTTTCTCCCTTTTTTCTTTTGCTATTTTTGAAATTTCTTTGTTCATTTATTAAATCAATCAATCAATCAATCAATCAATCAAGGTGATTCTTTTAAAAAACAAAATACACTCACCTTTTCCATCTAAATATTTCCCAAAAAATTCCTCCCATGTTCCTGGCTCAGGCATCCTTTGATTCATTCTATGGAAATGATAATAAGACACTAGATTGTCTTTAGCATTTCTTGCCACATATATGATCTGGATTGAGTACAGAAATGAGAGGACACCAACATTATTACAATTCAGGATGAATTAGTGATGAACAATGTATGTTAGGTCTGTGAAAACCTTTGAAGGAGCACTTCTGTTCAGTGAAGCTTTGACTAAATTCTCCCCATTGTAGCAGCTTCACACACTGAAGTGGAGACCCATTTTGATGCAGGAAATCAGATCAGGTGGCCATGAAGCACTTTGCAGATTTTATGGCTTTTTAGCTGCTTCCATACATTGAGTACACATGCTAAGGGAGGGTTGACTATGTGATGGTTATGAGACTGGCATAACTGGCCAACTAATGAGATTTCTCACCTATTAAACTCTGTGCCTATCTGAGCAATTTTGGATTGGCAACTTTACTTTGGACCTCATTCATTTTCTCAGCTCCCAACTTCTTAATATGGCCACAGAGCTTGACTTCATTTTCTCTTGCTCTAATGGAATCTTGTTTTGGTGTTGGTGCTGCTGACACAAGAGGAGGTTCAAGTCTTCCCTCTTAATATGGGCTCAAAGCTGATCAGTTCAGTACGCAGTCTTGGATCAAACTTTCCCTCTCAATACTGCATGGCTCAAGTAGATTTAAGTCTCCCTAACAGTAAATAATTGGGTGCCAGACTAACACAGTTGTTCGCCCAAAATTTTAAGAACAGGTGAGTAGATGGGAGGCTTTTTCTGCTCTGCCCATCTCTGTAGCCTACCATCACACTGTACTAGTGTTTCTGCTAAGAAACTCAAAATATTGCCAGCAAGCCACAACCCAATTGTGCCCAGAGGAAGCCAAGATTCACCAACGTGTCTCAACTAATTTGGCATCACACTGAAAGCAATTATGATAAGATGCCTCCTAGGGGGGCCAAGTTTCCAAGCAGTTATGCCAACCTTACTGAAACACATTAAAGCTTGTGATCACTAAAAGTAAGCCACCTCACAACAGCCAGTCAACGGGAATTCTTCAGACTTATGCCAAGCCTGCTATCCCAGAAAAGCAAGTGGAAAAATAACAGTTACTATTAATAATATTTTAAAACATTTAAAAAATGTTTTAAAACTAGAACAGGGCAATGAGGATGGGAAGGGGGAATGGTGGGTGCAGTGATGCAAGTCACGTCCTGGGCTGCTTCTAGGATGAACACATCAATGTATGAAACACCTGTTGGTTGGCTGTTGTGGGTCTTCCGGGCTGAAACACCTCTTTGTGTTCAGTTATTGTATTATGTTCAGCTAAGCTTAAGGGGCGTGGTGGCTCAGCGGTTAAGACGCCAGGCTTGTCGATCGGAAGATCGCAAGTTCGGAGGTTCGAATCCCTAGTCCCGCGTGACGGAGTGAGCTCCTGCACTAGCTCCAGCTCTTGCCAACCTAGCAATTCGAAAGCATGCAAATGCAAGTAGATGAATAGGTACCACTTCGGTGGGTAGGTAACAGCGTTCCGCGCGCATCATGCAGCCACATGACCGTGGAAGCTTCTTTGGACAGCGCTGGCTCTTTGGCTAACAAACGGAGATGAGCACCAGCCCCTAGAGTCGGACACGACTGCACAAATGTGCGGAGGGAACCTTTACCTTTACCTAAGCTGGAACTGGTAAGACAGACTGAGATGAACAGCACAGAAAGAATATCTGAATGCATTTGATGATGAGTTTCCTTTCAATAAAGCATTCCACCGGAAAATAGTTATCTGGATACTAGGCTTTGGCTCCACAAGCAATAAAAGATGGAAAGACAATTAACATAATGTGAGAGACCTCTCATGGCTCGGCGTTTGGGCTGACTAATGTTCTGTCTGGTATCATTTCTTCTCTAAATGGAATAGATAACATGTTTCCAGGGGGTCTGCAAGGGTGTGTATGTGTCAAAAAAATCAAGATGGCAACTGCAATGGCACAACTGAAGCTCTGCTCCTTTTTATGTGCATTGTGCGTATAACGCATGTGAAAAGGTTGTGAGGCTTTGATTGCAGGGTTGCCGCACCATCTTGACTATGCCATCCCTGCTGATCCCCCTGCTGGTTTCTTCCCCAACTCATTACCTTACAGTTTTTCTCCCAGAAGGATGGAGGAACCAACTGGACAGGGAGATGAGTTTTCAAGGTTCTTGGTGAAGGCATAGCTTCAGCTTTTTCCAGGCCTGTGAACCAATCACATTTTATTCAAGAATATCCTTTTAGCTTCTTCCGTATTGTTTTGTGAGGGTCTGAACCAGGCTTCCTAAAACTCATATACATTCCTACTCTGTTGCTGCAGCTTGTCCTACAGTGAAATACACTGATATTTATTCCCTTCCCATGATCTTGTCTCCTATCACCATCTAACCTTGGAATTTTGGAACATCCAAACTCATCTCATGTATTGGGTCAATTTATTCAGCATTCCCTCCCCCTCCCATATTTATAATTTTAATCTATTTATACTTTTATCCTTCTGGATAGTATATTTTTAAATCACTTTGTTCTTTGAACAAAATGTTCATAGTGAAACACTGGGGAGGCAGTATGGTTTTAGCTTTTGGCAGCTAGGAGCATCAGAGGATATGAGAGAAAAGAAGAACTGATGCCACTTCTTATGAATGCTTTTGTCACTTGATACACTAGAGGGTTGTTGCTGTTTTTTCACTTTATTTTTTTAATAAGAATTTTATTAAGTTTGAAGCAAAGATAAAAACTACAAAAAAGAAAAAATATCTTTAATGATTTGTATTAAGATGTATCCCATTCTTTTTAAAATTTGTTTGGTTTTTTAAGATTTATAAGACATAATAATTAGAGTTTAATTATAGTTTAATAGGGTTAAGATTATTATACCATTATTATTATTAAGTATAATAATATTATTAAGTAAAAAATTTAAATATAATTTGATTCTTTTCCTCTATTATTATAGTGGTTAGAAAAATATAGAATAGTGGTAGGAAGGAAATATTAAATAAATGAATTCTGTTTTGGGGGGGAAAGTGGATTTGGAGGTTTATATATTTGTCTATTTCTTTTTATATAAGGGGAAAGAGCAATTGCTTTTTTAGTTTTGTAATGTGTTAATGGATTGACTTATAGAAACAACATGATCTTGGTTGGATATAGAGTAAGGGCTTAACTGGGGAAATGGCTGTATATTCTTGTTGTTGAAAGTTGGAAGTCATCTTGTAATCTCTTTAAAAATCTTTTTTTCATTTTCAGTTGTTGCTGTTTTTAACAGTATAGTCAAAATATATTTTTAACCCTCCTGTATTTTATTTTTTCATTGCTTGTTTTTTTTAAAGGTACTGTACCTTTATGTCAGGCTCAACTCCTGGTGACCACATGGACTCAACCATGCAAGTTTCTTGGCATCCATGCAAAAGTGGTTTGCCATTAACTTCTTCTCGTATCATTTTTCAACTTCCCAATCTAGTCAATAATCCTGGAATTCCATGCTGGTCTCCAATCTAAATTCTAACCAAATCTGACTCTGCCTGCATCTCCTGAGATTTCATCTTTTTATTTACCGCAAAATACTAATACTAATAATATAAACACATCTGTTAAGAATGGAACAGTGGAGTAGTGTCAGGAGTTACTCCTCTAGAATCACACAGACTCTGGTTTGTTTGTTTTTCAGAATGAATCTTAGTGTTTCAGTCAAGGAACAGTAGTCAAAATTGTCTAGCAAAGTAAAATATCTTACTGTGTAGATTTTTTTTTTAATCCTTAGCAGCAGGATTGTGCTTCTTAACTAGAAAAGATAGCTGGCAAATCTGGTTCTGGAGTGCTTACCTGAAGGTAAATGTTTGTTCATAACCCATTCAATGAAAGGATGTCGGTCATAAGTTGAACCACGCTTACATTTTTCAATATTACCATCACACTGGATCATGTCTATAATCTCCTGTGTCCATGTTGTGCCTAATAATATAACAAAAATAAACAAAATTGTGGTGCCTTAAAGGCTAGCAAGATGATATGGCACCCGCTTTTATGGACTGAAATCCATTTAATCAGAAATGAGACACTATAATATTGACCTATTAAATACTGGCAATTAATGGAGAACTTTTAGAGGAACATCCATTAAGGACATATTTTTCAGATGGCTTGGGATGCATGAAGAGTAAAAGGCAGCTCTTCTGAGTATGGTGCCTTAGATGATAGTCTCTTGGCTAATGGGAACTGCAGTTCAAAACATTTGGAGAACACCAGACAAGAGAAGGCTGCTCTAACAAAGATTATGTATGGATAATTACAATGAAATATAATCATCCTTTACTGAAACTGTTATATATATAAAAAGCATATAACATATACAGTACATGTATGAGAAGGTGAGAGGAAGAAAGAGACAATTGTTGTACTGCTTTCTTTTTTCTCCTTTTTTCTTTCTCTATTCTTTTTTCTTCATTTTATTAAACAAAGGAAAAAAATAAAAATAGAAGGCTATTCTAGGTCATGTATTAGTTCATAGATTCTCATTTTATACTGTACACATTGCTGATGTACTCAGGTTGGTCTGGGACATTAATAGTTATTTTTTAGACCTTACATGATTAAGTAATATTGTGCTTTTAATGTTGTAAAGGTAAAGGTTCCCCCTGCACATTTGTGCAGTCGTGTCCGACTCTAGGGGCCGGTGCTCATCTCCATTTGTTAGCCGAAGAGCCAGCGTTGTCCAAAGACACTTCCATGGTCATGTGGCCGGCATGATGCACACGGAACGCTATTACCTACCCAGCAAAGTGGTACCTATTCATCTACTTGCATTTGCATGCTTTCGAATTGCTAGGTTGGCAAGAGCTGGAGCTAGTGCGGGAGCTCACTCCGCATGCAGGGCCAGGGATTCGAACCTCCGAACTTGCGATCTTCCAATCGACAAGCCTGGCATCTTACCTGCTGAGGCACCACGCCCCTTTTTAATGTTGTACATATTGTATTAATATGTATAATGATATCATCCAGTGCAAATAAGTAATTATTAGAAATAAATATATTAAATGTGAGGAACAAGTCATATTTTACAATCACAAAGCACAAATAAAATCTTTCAACATTATATGGGGACAATCCACTGGGAAGCTTTCCTGTATAAATTCTGTGAAACTGAATTTTCCTGTGACTGTTCCATTCACTTCAATGTGCCTTGACAAGATAGCTTCCTCTGGGCTGCATCAACCCTGTTAAACATTCTAGTGAAAGTCTTAGGTAGAAGTTGAAGGGGCCAAAGGACATTCCCTGTTTGTATATTACCTATCTTTATGCTGGTCTATGACTGTAATAAAGATTTGATTTGATATTACCTACCTGCCTTTGCGTAGGTTGCAATGAGTAGATCATCTGGTTTGGCTTGGAAAGCCCAGATTTTATGCCATATGTTACAAATAACTTTTGGAAGAGGAATTCCTTCCACCTCCCCAACTTCAGCACGTGTCACATCCCAGTCCACCTTTAGATCTTCTATCTTTTCCAAAGGCATAGAGAACAAATGGTTCAACGATGGTTCAAATCTCCCTGAAGAAAAATAAAATCAATTGCTGGGATCTGCTTTAGGAATCTATATACAGTAGGTAAGTACAGTATAGTTACAGGTGGCATCTCTAAGAAGTATATGTCTATCATAACACACACACACCCCGCTTCCCTGCCGGCAAGTTGTTCTTGGAGTCCTACAAGCTCACTGAGGGATGTTCTGGTTCTTCAGTAAGAAAGTTCTGAACTAACCCTTCAAAATTCAGAGAATAGTTCCTCAGATTCTGAGAGATTGAGCCACTTCCCAGTTCTAGAGCTAGGGAAAGAAGCTCCCATAGGAAGCCAAAAACTGAACTCCTTATGAAATGAAATCCACTCACGTAAGATCTTCTTAAAAGTAGAATGCTCTTAGGAGAAGCTCTGATGATCTGCTGCTTTGCCCCGGATGAGTGCCGAGAACTCAGGTTTCAAAGTTCTCCGTCGTAAGAATCTTTAGCTAAAACAATGACTTTCCACCAACTTGGCATGCCTTAGGTTGCCCTGCTGCTGGTCAGTTTCTGCTTAATCCTGGGTGCTGACCCTTACACTTTGCTTGGACTTTGATAAATGTTATAGCCTCATTGATCTTCTATTGCATTTTGTGCCTGCTGGGATTTCACTGGCAGTCTGCTATGGTTAAGACTGGCTCATTTCAAAACAGGGCATGGTGCTATAAGTTCTCTCAGCCTACTAAGCCACTCCTACCACATCTTCCTTCCATTCAAAACCCCACTTACTTTTCATAATAGTTGGATGAAATTCCTGTTTAGAGATAGTGTACTTCTGAGTCTTGCAGGAAACAGACTGCTGAGGTACCATTTGGTGAACTGTTGTTAGAATTAGGGTACTGAGAAGGTGGAGAAACACACATAAAATCAAGAGGTGGGATTTGGGCCTCCAAACTAGCCTTTCCCCCCATTTCTTTTGCTGCTGCAAAGTGCATTGGACTTAACTGTATAGAACAAAGTAGTGAAACAGCAGAAGGAAGTGCCCAAGTCTAAGCAAGCTAACAAAAATATATTCTGAGTCCCCAAATTCCTATAATTAAACTCTTCTGTAATTAATTTACCTCAGATAGCTCTGATAGGATGGCTATGTGTCCTACTTTCCAACTATTTCTTTGAAGGACCTTCAAAGGACAGTTCTCTATTTGAAGTCACCTTCTGTTTGAACAATTGTCATTTTTGACAAGGAGTCCTGAAATTGTTCATCAAAAGGTCACCTTGCCAGTCGCTCACTAAGGGGACATTTATTGTTTTTCAATTCAAAATGTAGTAATTACTAAAATTTGCATGTTTTATACAATTCTGTGTGACCTTAGTCTTTTTTTACCTCTTCTCCTCCACCAGGAATTTTAGACAGGGGAGTAGCATGAGAAATTGAGCAGTTACATTTTTTCTGAATTTTGCATTGGAAATCTAATCAAACTAATCATTTATTTTCTTTTGTAGAGTCAAGAGTTTTGTCACCACTTTGCTTCATCCCTTATGGATTTTCTTAGCGTCTAAATCAAATATTTATATTTTATCATACATTTATTCACTCCGACTTTTCTTTCAATATTAACCGTTCAAACCTTGTCTTCTGGAATGATTTATGTGCATCTTATTCTTTTAGGACTTAGCATGAATCTGAGTCAGCCAAAATTCTATATTGTGGATTTTTCAGCTAGTTTCTGAAATCAGGGACGCAACTGGGGGGGGGGGGGCAAGCGTGGCATGTGCTTGGCAAAATTAAAATCAAAGAAACTCATGATCTCTTTATTTATTTATTTTATGTTAATTGTTTCTGGAGTTGATCTTGCAGTGAGGTTTCTTTCTGCACAGCTTAACTTAATATTGGCTAGAGTTAAATTTTAAAAAATATATACTGTTATATAATTTAGCTTTTTTTTTGCATATCTAACAACTACTTTCTAATAAATGATTTCCTTATATTTATTTATTTAGTAAATTTATAGGCTGCCCTTCTCATATACACGACTCTTATAGTGCAATCTTATACCTGACTTTTTAGACATATCCCTTACTAAGTTTAATGGGATTTATTTTCAGATGAGTTTGCTTAGGGCAGTCATGTCCCACTGATTTCAGCAAAATAGATTCAGGTTTTGCAGAGTTATCCTTCAGAAAATCTTCATACTCAAAGGCTTAAGCTACTGCACATTCATTGTGGAAGGAAATGCTAGAAGTTGATTCTTATTTATCTATTTATTTACTTACTTACTTACTTACTTACTTACTTACTTACTTACTTACTTATTTATTTATTTATTTTCCTGCCTCCATTATTTTTATAAATAACTCAAGGCGGCAAACATGCCTAATACTCCTTCCTCCTCCTATTTTCCCCACAACAACCCTGTGAGGTGAGTTGGGCTGAGAGAGAGTGACTGGTCCAAGGTCACCCAGCCGGCTTTCATGCCTAAGGTGGGACTAGAACTCACAGTCTCCTGGTTTCTAGCCTGTTGCCTTAACCCAGTGCTTTCCAAACTGCCGCCACTGGCGACACACCAATGGCGGCAGCGGCGGCAGCGTGGGGGTAAGCCAAATGTTGCGACAAAACCCGGAAGTGGACGTGCACGGCAGTGGCGGCGTGCACGCTGGCAGCAGCAGTGGCAGCAGCGTCGTGTTTTCTGCTAAAATCCAGAAGTGCTGATGGTGCACCGCCGCCGCCGCTGTTCACAACGCCACCACGCGCGCCCCTGCGCCACCGCCGCGCATGTCCACTTCCGGGTTTTGTCGCGACACACTAAAGTGTCGCGACACACAGTTTGGAAAGCTATGCCTTAACCACTAGACAGATTGCATTCTCTGTACTGGTTTCATTAATAGCATTTCTTGTAGCGAACATCTATAGGAGATCACAGTATCTGCAGAATAGCATAGTGTTGATTGCACTCTGAAAAACTGTCCATCTGGGGCCATGCAAAAAAGGAAAGATATGCATAAAGCTAGACTGACTAAGGCTTCCTGTCCACTTCATTATGTGAGAGTAGAGTATAAATGGCTTTTCAAAATTATTTGTCCAAGTTGTCCGCAAATGAACTGCATGGACTATTTTTCCAGGGCAATGAGAAATTCTCCAATAATTTCTCAAGGGCAGGATTTTCCCAGGTATTAATAGCCCTACTACTGAAAAAAAAATCCAGTGGGAGGTGTTCCTTCATGCTGTTTTTCCTTGGGATATAACTCAAGCCAAGGAGGCTGAAGATCTCTGGAGTCGTTCACACATGCTCTTTTGCCACCATGTAACTAAATAAGGGTACCTGGCTTTACTCATTTCTCCTTTCCCTTCAAAAGAATGTCTGAAACCAACTCTCTTTCATCAAACCAAGTGAGATCTGGTAGAAAAACTGCAGAAAAATTTCCCTGCCCAGAACTTCATGAGCCTGCTTCAATTCAAGCGGCTTATAAGCCTTATCAATAAACTTGTATACATAAATACCAATACACAAAGGCACTGTAAAATATCTATTTACTTGATAGCTCATATGCAATCGTTGCTATTTACACCAGTATACATTGCATTTTTTGAATTATACAAGAAAAGAAGATTAATTCCTGTTTTGAGAGGTTTACAGTCCAAGTATATATGAAGAGAAAATAGTAGTATTAATAAAACATGGGAGGTTAACAGCAGTAGAACAAATCTCATACATTCATCTACATGATGAAAAATCATTTTTTTTTGGTTTTTTATCCCGCCTTTATTATTTTTATAAATAAGTCAAGGAGGTGAACATACTTAGTACTCCTTCCTCCTCCTATTTTCTCCACAACAACACAACAACACTGTGAGGTGAGTTGGATTGAGAGAGAGTGATTGGCCCAAAGTCACCCAGACGATGACTTTGAAATTGGTACAAATCCAGATCTAGCAAATCACAACACATTTTGAACAATGGATACACCCCACCCACAGTATTAACAAAGATAAATCATGAAGAAAACAAACATGAGAGAAGCATGGAGAAAATGGACAAAGAGCAGAGAAACAAATAGATTTGCCTGAAGCTGTAATAATTTATGTAATGCCAGAAAGCCCCAGGATGACAAACAATGGATTTCCTCTAGGTGTCAGTTTGCATCTCCCCACCTGCAATCTTTAAACAGAACATGATACTTACTCTTTACCCAGTTGGGTAATGCATTAATCCCTTGGTTAAACAGATTGGTGTGAATCATTGGCGATCCCTCGTAGCCGAGTAAGATTGTCTTCCAAAGGTAAAATTTTAACGGTGGATCCGTAAGTGGCTGTAAAGGCCAATTCTGGATCTGCACAACCTCCCACAATGAGAGGTAATGTTCATCCGGTTTTCTTCTTTTCTTTTTAAAAATATAATTCTATGGTCTGATATGGGCTGAAAAATCAATCTTTCATAACTTGCATCTTTACAGTATGTGGTCAGGACTGCTTTATAATCCACAATGCAAAGAAATGAGAATTTACATTAAGGGATTCCCATACATGTTTTATCATAAATCAACCTCATTAAGTTCAAAGGAAAATTATGATAGGTAAATGTATATAGCATTGAAGACAAAAAAAAAAGTACATGGTTGGTGACCTGTGTCCAGTCCGATCCCCTTCTCGTCTATTTATTCCTTGTGACTTGGGCTCAGGCCCACTTGTCCAGGCCTTGGGGTAAGGTGGATGGGACTCCCCTGTTTGTGATGTTTTATATTTTGATTTATTGTCTGGATTATCATCTTCTATTTATTTTGTAATTTGTTCTGGTCTAATTTATTGTATTTCATTGTTTTTATATTGTTCTTTATTCTGTGAGCCACCAGAGTTGGTTGGAGTCAGAGGGCATCAAAATCAAATACATACAGTACATACATCTAATCTGAAGCATACTCCAATGCTGGTTTGATTTATTCTTCATTGTATGTCTATGAAGGTTCTCAGTCATCCAGGTGGAATATAGGATCATATTATACCTATTGTATAGGCCTTAGATGTGTTACCAATAGGTTTCTGGGTGCACGTTGAAATGCTAATCTGTAGCTTGAATCATGTCAACTGGATTTCTATTTTCTCAGTGGAAACGTTTTGCTCCTTATCCAAGGAGCTTCTTCAGTCTGAGCAAAGTTAGTAAGGGAATCCTTACTAACTTAACTTACTTAAGAATCTGTCTTAAAAAGACAGAGGCTTGTACACCCCAAGGATCAAACTCCAAAACACAAGAAAAGCAATGTAGTTTATGCAATCCAGTGCAGTGAGGAGTGCTCTGAACTCTACATTGGAGAAACCAAACAACTTTTGTACAGGAGGATGGCCCAACACAGGAGAAGTAACACCACAGGACCAGAGTCAGCAGTTTATCTTCATCTAAAGGAAAAAGGACACTCATTTGAGGACATTAATGTTCACATTTTAGACAGAGAAGATAGGTGGTTTGAGAGAGGGGTCAAGGAATCCATTTATGCCAACTTGGAAAATCCTTCCTTGAATAGAGGTGGGGGTCTCAGGCACAATCTTTCCCCTATTTTCCTTCCTGCTTTGTCTTCTGTGCCTAGGAAGATTAAGACCATTTCACAAGCTCAACAACAGCAAGGTAATCTTAACGATCCTCCTTTGTATGATAAAGGGACTTAGAAATAAACATCTCAAAAATAACCATGACCTAGCCCCAGGTGCAAGGTCACACAGCCACCCTAGAAACATATTTAAGGATTCCCTTACAAACTTTGCTCAGACTGAAGAAGCTCGTTGGATAAGGAGCGAAACGTTTCCACTGAGAAAATAGAAATCCAGTTGACATGATTCAAGCTACAGATTCTTCATTGTACTTTTTAAAGCATATATTAACCTCTGTGGAAGAACAAGAGAGGGATTTTAGCTAGATTATCAAATATGAAGCAATAGAAGACACACAATCTAAAAGTGCAATAAATATAATGGAAACAGAAGGTGAAGGAAAGAGTAATGAAATCTCCATTTCCAGATAAAAAATTATGCCACTGACTGCACTGTTCTGCCAAGAAGTTCTCATCACATCCATGGAAAGCTTTTACTTTAATTAGATCTATTGATTTTCAGTATTTAATTTGATATATTATGATTGAAACTTATTAGTAGGCATTTTTTCATTCTGAATGTTATATTTAGACTTCCATTCCTTTAACCATTTCAGAAAATATGACCTTAACAGCAACTTTCTTATCTTTATTTACTAAATTAGTTGTCCTAAAATATTGTGGAGAGGCTTTCAATATATGAAGCTCAGGGATCTTGCACTTTTATTTCTCCTTTTCTCCCTTCAGTATTACAACTAAAGAAATTCTATGGAACTGATTTGTGCAAAATGTGGCACTGTTGATGGATGTGCCAAATATTTTGTTTACCTGGTTCTAATTTTGTTTTGTTGCTTTATTTCTTTTATATATCACTATTTCCCATGGGCAAGTGAAAACTATGAATCTCATGCAGTTTTTGTTTATAGTCTTTTTTAACAACAATTACACACTTAGAATATATCCAGGTAGTAATCAGTGAACAATTTATACACCAAACTGCAATTATTAAGAAGACAGTGTTGACCCTCTGAAGCTTGATTGTTCTTCACTCTAGTTTATGAGATAGCTGTATTGTATCTTTGTAATCAAACGGATTGCGAAATTGTATTTCCAAAATGCAGTTGAATCTTTAATACAGTATTAAGATCAGTATGAGTCTAAAGTGCCTCTAGTGGTCATATCAGAAAGCATTATGTTGATGTCAGCTAGTTCCAGTATGTCAGCTACATACTTATCCAGGTGCAATTCCATAAAATTCAGTGGGGTTTACTTTCAAGTACAGATATATCTGATTGCCTTGTGAATAATTATTTTCAAATGTAAGGACTAGACTGCTTGTTAACATTTCAAAAAATAAGTTTGTCAGTATTATGAGAAATATTATTTATTTATTTAATTTTTACCCCGCCTTTATTATTTTTTATAAATAACTCAAGGCGGCGAACATACCTAATACTCCTCCCTCCTCCTATTTTCCCCACAACGACAACCCTGTGAGGTGAGTTGGGCTGAGAGAGAGTGACTGGCCCAAGGTCACCCAGCCCGCTTTCTTGCCTAAGGCGGGACTAGAACTCTCAGTCTCCTGGATTCTAGCCCAGCATTATACAAACACTGATATAATAAAAATACCCATTTTCTGAATTACGACAAAATAAACCTTAGCAAATTGCCCCATTTAGCAACTTGCAGTTACTGTATGTAGTAGGCTCATCCTGTTACCAGAATGCTAAGCAGAGGATGTTAAAAAAAAATTACAAAAATGACTGAATTATAGTAACAAAATTCTTAATTCCTGTGGCCAAGATTACACAGTATAGCAATGCATGTTTAATGTGATTACCAATCATTTATTTCCACCTTTTTTCCATAGAGTTCAGAGACATACTATACTGTATAGAATCGTGTTTGCTTATATTATCCTCATGGTAGGCCTTTGAAACAGAGAGATGAACTTGCTCACAGTACCCAGTGAGCTAGAATGTGGACCTGTCTTTTCTCACAAAGTGCAATTTAATGCATGGAGTGGAAAGAATAATAGATGCAGGCTCTTCTGACATGGGTTCAAATCCCCATTTAGCCATGAAATATACTGAGCTAATGGCTTGAACCAGCTCACTGGCTTAATTGCCATGCCCAATCCAGTGCCCTCTTACAAGAATAAAAAGGGGTGATCCTATCTAGCAATCACTTTCAGGCAAGCCTTGCACAGTTTATGTTTAAAACAAAACAAAACCAAAATAGAACAACAAGTGTCATTGAAAATTTCACAATGAAACAGAAAAGCCATGCAGTGAGAAAAAAAAAATCCCTTGAAACTCCAATCTTTTAAGTCTAGATTTTAAGTTAGATACACCCTTTTTCCATAGCCAAGAGAGTTCCTAACCATCAGCTGGAGGAGAGAAAGCCATTTTATTTGGATCATCAGGAATAGAGTGGAGATAGATGACTTTGCTGCTTGCCCGTGACCTTCAATGTGCTAAAAAAAAAGGGGGGGGGTGTGGATTTAAAAAAAATGTGATAAACAGGCTAACTGTTACACTTCTCTGTTTCCTTCTGATGCCATTTTCTTCCATATTTCCTCTAGGAAGACAAATGAATTACAGCAGTTTCCTGGGCTCTGCATGTGCAGCTGGAGGCACTCCAACATTAAGATATGATATTGTAGTCAACGAGGATAGCAAGATAATAAAATCTCATTAGGCTCCTACAGCTTTCCAAAACACTTTCTTGAAAGATACCAGCTTGTGAAATGCTTCACTTTCATACCTTCCTCTGCAGCACATGACCTCAGTGATGTTTCTTGTAAAATGCATAATGTAAAGAAATGGCTGGAGATGGAAGAGATAGCACAAGAATGTCTTATTAGTAAGAAGAGACTTGGGTTTTGAAATCCAGGAGAGGTAAAAAATAAGAATGAGTGATGAAAATAAACATTCACACAACCAGATGTCCTTCATCTAGTCATGTTGCTTTTCTTCTTAGGGTGAGGTGCAACCCTTTAATCATGGGGGCAGCTTTGAAACTGAGGAGCCAAGCTGGCAGCTCTGTGAAGAAAGAGAACATTTTGTTTGCAGCAAAGAAGGGTCTTTGGGTAAAGCAGTAAGGGAGGATGAGTGATTTCCTCCTGCTTTCCTCATGGAAACCTCCACAGCCCCCCTTTATTATGACAGTCTTTTCAAGGAAGCACCCCCATCATTCTTTGTCTGGATGAGAGTATGCTAGTTGAGGATTATGAGCATTGGCCCAGTACACAGCTAGATGTGAGTGAGTGGGAGGGTGGCTAGGTGGGGTTGGTTCTCTTTGAGGCAGGCTGGATACTCTTTTTGGGAATACACTGGGAAATGAGAGATTAGGTGGGGCTATCCCAGTAAAAAAAAAGTTACCTTCCTTTTGTGGATCTTCTCTTCTGCATTAGCTTTCATGGGTAGAATAGCATAGATACCATTAAAATCAAGGGCTTTCCCTGTCTGACGTGCAAATGGTTGGTATAGATGCCCAGGGAGCATCCGCGCGATTGGCTCCTGCTTGCAAACCCCGCTCCCCGTCTGCACGATTGGCTCCCACCTGCAAACCCTGCCCCCTGTTCACGCAATTGGCTCCCACCTACAAACCCCCCCCCGTCTGCGCAATTGGCTCCCACCTACAAACCCTGCCCCCCGTCCACGTGATTGGCTCCCACCTGCAAACCCCGCCCCCCGGTCTGTGGAAAAATTGTCTTCCACGACCGGTCCCTGATGCCAAAAAGGTTGGGTACCCCTGCCCTAGAATCCTACTTTAGGAGAAAAGGTGGTGGTAGGGGAAGAGCCTTTATATGTGAGTTCAAATTGCATTGCAATTTGTACTTTAGTTGGACTTAATGGCTGGACCACTCCTTAGAGTTCCAGCATGTCTACCTTGTATGTGCTTGGTTCTGCTGTATAGCCACCAGCTTCATCAGTATTTCCACTACTAGGTGGGAAAAACACTCCACTGGGGTCCGGCAAGAGATATTCCATTAGGATTGGGAGCACCCATAGCTGATGCTTCCTCTTTTGTCTGTCCCAAGGAGTAGGGAAGGAAGCACTGACTACATCTGAGGCTTTGTGAGAGAGTGCTTGGAAACCACATCTGGTTTCAACCATCCTCAGCACATGTTTTTAACTACTGCATGGGAAAATCCTATCACTAAGATTAAAAAGCCACAACATTAATTCCATGCACCAATGTAGCATGTTAAACAGAATCACAAACAGGAATGCCCTCACCTCCACATATTTTAAAAAGCTGCTTGTTATCTGGCAAAAGGATGGAAAAGTCAAGGAAAAAATGTCACACTATACTGGGCAAGCTTATTATTTCATATATCATGTAGCTGAGCCCGAAACCTTGGCTGTACCTAAAGTAGGTATTTGGTTCCCAGCCTATCGAAGGGCTTTCAAACTAGTGGCATTGCAGTAATAGCACATACAGAAAAAAGGAAACTGGATTTGTCTAACAGACGCTGTTCCCAGTTTGCCATTAACCTTAGCTGTATTAGATAACAGGAAAAATGCCTTAAATTTTCAAGGTGCTTATTAGTGGATTTGAGTATGTGGAGGCTCCATAACCCTTGCTACCTTAATTATGGAATTATTCAGATATACAGAAGATGGAAATAAAATACCCATCTAAGCCACTTATGCAAGAGTGCTGCCTAGTTTACATAATGAGAATGTTAAAAGTGTAAAGTATTCTAGTTTGTTGCTTTCATCCAATGATAATGGTTAAATGCGTGTCAAAATATACTGTATGTCTCATATTTTATTAAATATTAGTAAATATAACTTTTGAAATGAAAATGTTGAGTTCTCAACATGTATTTTATTAAAGTATTGAATTATTAACAATATGCATCATATATTTATTTATTTTATTTATCGTATGGCACATTCACATCGCGTTACAATAAAAAATATAGAGCATAATAAATATGAAATATAAAATATAGACAGGAAAATTACAAATGTATGTCTAGGTTACAAATATAGTTTTTTGCTTCAGTTGTCACAGCCAAGGAATCAGCAAAGTCTCCATTGTAGGCTTGGTTTTGACACTCTGTCACTATATGTCATCAATATACATCAATATACATTGCATCAAATTATGCATCATATATTTCCCTGTAGGTACAGTATATGATGCATTATAAATGCCTAATATTTAATACTCTGTATGCAGTTAAAATTTAACAGTGTCAGCATGTCTTAATATTTCTTTTGCCCATCTCCAACCTACTGTCCTCCCAGTTAAATTATATCAATTCAAGCCCCTGCAGCAATTGTAGATAGGATCCAATATAGCTGGAAAGTGCCAAATTAGGAGGTGGCTATTCCCTGCCGCATAGAATTTATCTTAGAACTGATTGAAGAGAATCAGAAATCTCTAAGTATTCAATAATTTAATTGATCATTAATAATCCGAATCCATTTTTGTACGGTCAATTTAAGCATCGGTTAGCTTCCTCCTGGCCCTATCATTCTGGTCTCTCTTGAGCCAATGTTGTGATTTTATTTATTTATTTGTTTGTTTGCTTGTTATTTATTTATTTTTCACCTCCTGGTTGGAACTTGTCTTCTTACCAAGGGCCTTGCCCCCCTGATGCTGTCCGCTAACTATAAGTCTTACTGGATGAGTTCCCTTGAATGCAAATTACAGGCCCATGGTCTTCCCATATAAGAATTATTAAAAAGGGGCTATGTTCAGGCAATTAAACTCATTAAACCATGTATTATGAATGTGGAGGGCCAAACTGATCTAGGCCAAACTCCTAAACTGCTGGCAGACCAGTGCATAAGGTACCTTCTAAATCCTGCCTCAAACCTCCCAGAATTGGTTTACTCAGGGCAGAGAAGAGCCTTTACCCAGGCAGTGCTAGAGGGGAGATATAAAAAAATTCCCTATGCAGAATGATTGTGGCCCTGTTGGATGGGGGGAGGAGCCAAGATGGCGACCAACTAGCAGCCCCTGAACTAAGCTCCTGAACTGTGGCTGGCCTCACCCCCTCTGGCTTAGCCCTACGGCCCAAAAATGCCACGCAGACACAAGAAAAGAACCCGGACCAGCCCCAGTAATGATACTGGGACCCATAAATATTTGTTTGTTTTGTTCACCTGTGGGGATGGGGAGGTAGAAACAATTGAGCATGTGCTACTTGCTTGTTAGCATTATAGCCATGTATGAAGTACCTCTATCACTCCACTGCTAGTGGACTTCCCAGGCTGTCCCAGGCATGTGTAGGCATCTTTCCTATTGTCTGACAAGAGCTCCACCATAACATATAATGTAGCAACATTTCGTGGGGTGGCATGGCAGTTCAGAAAGATGTTGGTTCCTCCGAAATGTTACCAATAACGTTTTTCCCCTGTAGACTGAGATCAGAACGCCTCCTTGCCAGAAATCAACAACCATATAGGCCAGTGGTCGGCAAACTTTTTTATGCCAGGGGCCATTTTGACATTTATAACATTTATAACATCACTTGAGGGCCAGGGGGCGGGGTTTGAGGGTGGGAGCCAATCGCGTGAAAGGGGGCAGGGTTTGCGGGCGGGAGCCAATTGCGTGCAAGGGGGAGGGGGAGGTTTGGAAGAAGGAGAAGGGAAAGAGAGGCTCGACTGCTCCAGTCGCTTCTCTTCCGGAGCTGCTCACGCCCCCAGTCCAGGCAAAGTAAAGCTGGTGGGGAATCCAGCGCGGGAGCGGGGTTTGCAGGTGGGAGCCAATCGTGCACACTTAGGGCCTGCTGCCACCATGCCCGCCACGCCCACTGCAGTGCCCGCCGCCGCCATGCCCGCCAC
Source organism: Charina bottae (assembly GCA_023362775.1). Classification (NCBI taxonomy): domain Eukaryota; kingdom Metazoa; phylum Chordata; class Lepidosauria; order Squamata; family Charinaidae; genus Charina; species Charina bottae. The sequence continues at coordinate 37,862,305 of JALMGJ010000004.1, forward strand.
CACGCACACCATGCCCACTGCCGCGCCTGCCCCCGCCACGTCTGCTGCCGCGCCTGCCCCCGCCACGCCCGCCACGCCTGCCTGTGGAAGAGCCACACTCAAGGGGCCAAAGAGCCGCATGTGGCTTGCGAGCTGCGGTTTGCCGACCACTGATATAGGCAAAGATTAACTCCAAGATTAGCACCAGAGGAGCAATCAAACAACACAATAGACCATAGCCTTCCAAACTGGGTGTTGCTACACTTTAGTGTATTGTGACAAAACCCGGAAGTGGACGTGCACAGCAGCGGTGGTGGTGGTGCGCATGGTGTGCGTGGTGGCGGGCATGGCGGCGGCGGGCACTGCAGTGGCGCTGCAGCATTGTGGCGGCGGCAGCGGCAATGGCAGCGGCGCGCCATCAGCACTTCTGGGCTTTAGCGGAAAACACGAAGCCGCCGCCACCGCGTGTGCCGCCGCCGCGCGTGCCACCGCCGCTGCCGCCGCTGGTGTGTCACCAACAGCAGCAGTTTGGAAAGCACTGCAATAGACCCTAATCAAGGAACTATTAACTCAGTCAATCAACCAAGCAGCAAACAACAGCCCAATCAAGGAACTACCAAGGAGAGTACAACACCCCCACCAACACAGGCAGGACAATCCAGGATATATAAACAGAGAGCAAGTCCCACTCCCTTTTCGCACTGAAGATGTTGCCTAGCCTAGAAATGAAACGTCTGCAAGAAAACAACAAGGCTCAGAGAGCACCAAGGACTCCAACGTTTTTTCCCTCTTAGACTGTTCCCCCCCCACGCTTTCCTCTTTAACGCCTTTGCAATAACTTTGTTGGAATAATTAATCACTTCCTATATACATGCTTTTGTTTTTGGCCGGGGTTTTTAGATTCACTTTTTAATGAATTGATATTTTCCCGTTTTATGCCTTGTCTAGCATATTTTATATAGGGCAATTTTATAATAGTTCTGGTTTTATCTTGATTTTATCCATTTTATCTTTATCCAGGTTTAGCTTCCCTATTATATATTTTTATAGCTTTGACTTTTTATTATTTTAGTTATTAGTATCTACTTTCTACTGTGTTAGGTTTAACTATAGCCTGACTGGCTTTGAATGTTTCCTTCTCTTTATTATGTGATTTCCCCCCCAGCTCATTGCAGGCTAGAATGAAGCCACAGGCAATAGAAGGTCTGTCTACTGTACTTCACAGCAATCCAAGCCTATATGTAGCTTTATGCTCCAGGATTTCTAGGGTTCTTCTTCCCACCTTCCCAAGGCAATGGCTATTTATTTATTTATTGCATTTCTTCACCGCCCATCTCATACAAACGACTTTGGGCAGTTTACAAGCGTATTAAAACAGTAAAAGAATTAAATATCATTAAAAGAGATACATTATAAAAATATAAATATACAAATATACAAACAACTCTAAGGTATAAAATATAAGATATAAAATCCAAGATGGTCAGACCACAGTCTTGATCAAATTTCCCAGGGCCGCATCAAGGTGCCAACCACCCCCAGGACAGACTATCCCCCCTCCCACCCCAAGTGAGGTGGCACAGCCAAGTCTTGAGCCCCTTTCGGAAGGCCGGGAGAGTGGGGGCCTGCCTTACCTCTGGGGGTAACTTATTCCACCACTTATTTCACCACTCTCTTCAGGGCTGGGTGGAGAGGGGGTGGCTGCACTCAGTTCAGTTGACATAATGGTTGTCTTGACCTTGGGAAACTTTGGATCCTGTCTTGGCAGCTTCATGCCTAACACCTGCAGCTAGTGTTACTTGTTTTTTAGGCAAGAGAGATCAGATTTCCCTTTTCATATGTATTTGAATTGCTTTTCCCTGACTCTGTCCTATGGGAAGCAGAACATAAATATTTGTACCTGCCCATTGTTGAGAGTAAGGAAGATGAACTTGATGGAAATATGCAAGGACCATTACCTAGGCAAAAGGGGCAAAACATTTTTAAGCCCAGAGCAATGGGATCAATAGAAGTAGTTTTATCTTTTCTGTGGAGTTGATTTCTGGTCTGGTCTTCCTAGGGGGGCTGACACCCATCCCCTTCTGTCATCTTCATAGGTCCTCTTTTGGGTGCCTCTACAAAAGGATGGGAGACAGATGGCTATGATAATAGGGCCTTGCTCATGAAATTATGCTTGGCACCCTCTCTGATGACTTTTCAATACCAGGCAATAATGATTTTGCCCTGATTCTTCCATATGACTCTATTAAAAGATAATTTGGCCTTCCCTACTTGATGCTTTCCATTTCTACTGGATTACAACAACACTTACCAGCTCAGTCAGATCATCACTGAATGTTCTGATCTGGGATGAGAAAGCTGCTATTAAGCATACTGTATCTGGATGGGATCTGGTTGGGCACATTGGTGAAAACCCTGGAATACATATACGTGAGTGTAATACAAACCATGAAGGGGCGTGGTGGCTCAGTGGGTAAGAAGCCAGGCTTGTTGATCGGAAGGTCGCAAGTTCGGAGGTTCAAATCCCTAGCCCTGCGTGCGGAGTGAGCTCCCGCACTAGCTCCAGCTCTGGCCAACCTAGCAATTCGAAAGCATGCAAATGCAAGTAGATTAATAGGTACCACTTCGGTGGGTAGGTAACAGCGTTCCGCGCACGTCATGCGGCCACATGACCATGGAAGCGTCTTCGGACAACGCTGGCTCTTCGGCTAACAAACGGAGATGAGCACCGGCCCCTAGAGTTGGACACGACTGCACAAATGTGCGGGGGGAACCTTTACCTTTACCTTTTTTTAATACAAACCACAAATATTTGGCCAAATTGGTGATAAAACCTAGGCTACAAGAGGATTCAGGTAGATCTGTGTTTAGCCTGATCCTGTCAGCCAACAAGGGTAGACCAAACCAAGAAGCCAATGCCAAATAGGTCAGGACTACTTTTATTGTAATACCTGTACTAACAGAATCTTGCAAATCTGAATGTGCTTCCCCACCCCTCACTTTATCTTCATGTGAGCCAGGGAGAGCTTGCCTGAAATGTTTTCTCAAGTTATTTTCTTGGCCTGGCCTCAAGTTCCGCATATCTGACCACTGCCTTGGTAGTGGCTCCTCTCCTCTCCTTCAAGGCCATTCCCTCTGCCCTCCATAGATCCTTAACAGGTCCTCTGGAGAGACTGTTCTTGCAACTGATAGTCTCATGGTGTTCTCCTTTCACTATTTTCAGTGTTTATTCAATAGACAATTTGTTTTGTACCTTCTGGGATTTTGGAAATGACAGAAAGAGTCAGAGGCTTTCTCCTCCCCAGAGAAATAGCTGCAATAGAATATAAAAATTCAGATTTAAAGTGACACTTCACTTCATTGCTTTTGCTTATTGAAAGGTGTAAAGATAAATGTTTTGGGGATTTCAGGAAGAAGCTATTCTGGATTAAAGGGCTGGTGTCAGAAGATGTCAGAACCTTTTTCAAATCCAGGAAAAAAATATGAAATCAAAATCTCAAGATCTCTATGTACAGCCTGTATGCTGGTCTACGACCATAATAAATATTTGATTTGATTATGTACAGCCTGGCAATTTGAAATATTTAAATAATTAAAAAATAATGCCATACTTGCTATCTGTACCTCCATAGGATGTGTAGGATGTGTATGTGCATGTGTAAATATGTGCATGCATACATTAGGGAAGTAATAGAGATATCCTATGAAACAATTCTGAATGGGTCAAGATTGATGGATTTTTTTTGCTTGTGTTCCGGAGCATTGTTTATTGCTGTATATGTCCTTGGTCTGAAATATCATGCAAGCTTCACAGCAACACTCCCAGTATTGTGATTAATGTGTTTTCCAAGATACGAGCAGAGAGCAAAATAGTGTAACAAGTCAGTAACCAAAAAGGTTTATCTTGTAATAAAATATATTAATGAGATCCCAGCTCAGAGCAAAATGTCAGGGCTCTGTGAGGTCAATTTACACAAGGAAGTTGTTTAAAATAACCAACTTTTCCCCCTCATGAAAAGTAAGGAAGAATTTGTTAAAGGTATCTGAATATAGGCTAGTTCACAAATACTCACCCCTTGATTATTCAGAACATTAATACAAAACTAGCTGAGCAAATGCCTGAAATGATTTTAGCAGGGTATCCAGAATCCCAGACATTCACTGAACCAGCACAGAGAGAAGGCTGAGCATCTGTATGAGCTAGCTCTCCCAACAATGGCATTGCTTATCATATACAATTACCAGAAATGAAAACTATAATGTAGGACAACTGGAATAGTAACACCACAGAAATCTCAACAATCACATCAGCTACCCAAAAGCTGGGTGAGCAAACAAGTATTTAATCAAAAGCTTGCAGAGTTTGGCACCAACAGCAACCAAACATGGAAAGAATTCTACAGTTGTGGCATCAGTATTGAGAACATCCCATTGTGGGGTAGCTGTATGGTTAAGAGGGTATCCTTACTAGAGTTTAGTTAGATGGAGGAGCTTTCTGTACCTACATCTGAATGGGAGAGAGATATATTTTTTCTGATGCATGGTAAATGGATGAATGTTCAGAGTCTTCTGGAATACGCAGTCATAATAAAATTGAGATAAATAAATAAACAAACCATGTCTACTTGAAGAACCTGATGGGAGTACATAACAATGGTGGTGTAGAGCACGTCTAGAGTATTCCTTTTTTATTCATGCAGAATTTCTATCTGTGATGTTAGATATATAACAGCTTACACATACAAATCACCACAATGAATGTGCAGTAATGAGCCAAACCTGCAGCAGTATTAGTAATTTTATTATTACTACATCATCTCTCACCATGATCCTATCCTATATCAGTCTGGCAGCAATTTATATATGATTAAGAGCATCATCATTATCAGGGTTGTGCAAGGCTTCAGGTTTGATTCCAAAACGTGTTTCATGTGCCTGAAGATGGAAACATAGCATCAGTCTGCAACTCTTCAAAGTTGTTAGACTTCACACCATGGTTCAGCAGTAAGTCTCAGCTCTCCAGACACTTAACCCCTTATCCATACTAGGCTTGATGTCAGATGACATGGCACTCTGATGTGACTTGGTTAAATTAGAAGCTGTATTGCAGAAAAGAATGAAATCTTGTACAGTTGATTTGCCCATGGTCCTGCAAGGAAGTCAGGTTTAAATTCTAGCCTTTTCCCACTCATCTTTTCAAGTTAATAGGTCCTTTACTGGTCTCTTACTGATCTTGACAGGCAGCTCGTAAATACTGGAAACTGCTGGTGCCTACTTACAAGTCCCAATCCTCACAAAAGTAGCCACATCTTTTCTCAGGATCATTTGTCAACTGCAGAGCAAAGCCCCACCATTCCAGAAAAGAGGTGCTGTAGCTATTGTAAGGACTTGCAAGTGGATGCTATGTTGGGGCTCCTGTGTGCTCCAAAGCACCATTTCTGAAGAGCTGCCCAACGTTTTCCTTTATAGCTGCTCTGGGGAACAGCTATAGGCACTGTGCTGTAGGAGTACAGTTTTATATTTAATTTTTATTAGTAAAGATGAAATTTACTTATTGATTTACAGTACTACTCAGATTTCTTTGCTGCTCCAATCATGAGATACTGAGAAGGTTACAGTCCTAGTACAATAGGGATGCACCATCAAGAAAACTCAATAGTGGGGTACCTGGTGATCTGGAGGTCATTAGCATACTGATGATACCTCACCTTCTTCTGCTGACAAATAACCTTTCCTGGTTATTTGTTATTACACAGATGTGAACCAGTAAGGGGGAAAGGACCAAGCCCAGTGGCATCCCAGTGGAGTAACCAAGAATTTCCTGATCAACTTGGAAATTGAGAAGGAGCATCTGATGGATGTTTCAGGGATTGGTTCTTTTCAGATCCCACAATCCTGGAACTTACTAGAGAGTAACATTTAAGAGCATTAATTCATAGAATTGTTTTCTAATAGGAAAGACATGCCCAGATAGCTTTGTTAGCATTTTTCAACAATTCTTTCATATGCATGGAATATTAAACCTGTCAGAAGCTTTGAAATACTGACAGATCATCCTGAGCAAAGCACAGTACTTTTGACAGGCCTGTTTGGTTTTTCTACTCCTGAAGCCTTGCTTCACTGAGCAAGGAATGCAGTTATGTTTGGCTACGTTCATTTTTTACTTTACAGGGGTCGCGACCCCAAAAACAGAATGACAAAGGACTGTCAATCAACATGAGATGACTCTTGGCTCAAGATCTAAATTAAAAAAAACAAACATGTTAGATACATGACAATCACAATTTAACCTGTGAAATAAAAATACTTTTAAAGTTTTGAAAGCCTGTGATTTAGATCAAAGGATTCACCATTTCTGACAACGTTGTTAAGCATTTAAGCCTCAAACCAGGAGGGTGCTAGATGGATGTGCAAGCAAATAGTGTATTATTGCTTCTGGGATTTGCGTTTCTCTCTGCCAATTTCAAAAAGTGATCTAGGAGTTTACTGGAGAATTTCAAAAATAGTAATGAATTTCTTGCCTGGACCCATTTGCACCTGTGGATCATGACCAAAGGATGCAGTGGGACAGTGAGTGTTTTCTGTGGGGGCTCCTCTCCCCTGGAACAGTCTGACTCCCACTCTGATGGCCTTCTGGAGGCTTGCAGAAACCTGGCTTTTCCAGAAGGCCTCTGAGATTTGATTAACAGAGCAACTGTCATGAGAATGCTTTGATTCCTGTTTGTTTTATTACCACTGATTGTCATTGAATTATTGTTTTTATTAGAACTTGTAATGAGATGTGGTGCTGAATACCAGCTTGGCTGGCTCCAAAAAGAGGTTGGACCAATTCCTGGGGATCAATGGCCATTAGCCTTGATGACAGCAGGGACGTGGTGGCTCAGCGGGTAGGACGCCAGGCTTGTTGATTGGAAGATCGCAAGTTCGGAGGTTCGAATCCCTAGCCCTGCGTGCGGAGTGAGCTCCCGCACTAGCTCCAGCTCTTGCCAACCTAGCAATTTGAAAGCATGCAAATGCAAGTAGATGAATAGGTACCACTTCGGTGGGAAGGTAACAGCATTCCGCGTGCGTCATGCCGGTCACATGACCGCGGAAGCGTCTTCGGACAATGCTGGCTCTTTGGGTAAGAAACAGAGATGAGCACTGGCCCCTAGAGTCAGACACGACTGCACAAATGTGCGGGGGGAACCTTTACCTTTACCTTGATGACAGCATGACTGCCTCTGGAGGCCATCTGCTGGGAGACTAGTGGACGTCCTTGTGCAGGTGGTTGGCCACTCTGAGAACAGACTGCTGGACTAGATGGGCCAGGAGTTTGATCCAGCGGGGCACTGCTTATGTTCTTACGTTTTGATATCTGTAAACTGACTTGCGTCCATCTGGACGGTGATGAATTTCATAACACAAACAAACAAACAAATGCAAAACAAAGGAGCAAGAAATTCCAATGTACTCATATAGAGCAAAAACTGCTTTCAGACGGAATGCAGTACTGATTTGGAGCTATGTTTTGCTCAAAGGCTGTCAATGCTCTATGTAATAAATCCCACACTTTCTCCTTTGTTATGTTGCCAAAACACCAGCAGAGGGCGTACAAGTTAAATGGAGGAAAAAGCCAATGACAGTCCGCCTTGCAAGAGGAAACTTAATAGGAGAGGTTGTCTTACCTAGCATAAATGAAATCCCACTTTATCTTGCTTCCTTTATTATTAAAAAATGAATATATCTCCTGATTTGATAAACTCCCTTTGGGCCTGGCGGGGGACTACATGCAGCCTGAATCTATCTTCATTTATTCAGTGGAACACAGCAAAACTTGGATTACTTTAAAAATTCACATGTTAAAATAATTATACATGGTAAATAGAATGATCTATTTATAGTGGTTCTGATTCATGGAACAAAAAATGCTTCCAATTTGCTGATGTGGTTTATCTCATGAGTTTTTGTTTGCTGGTTCTATTATTTGTGATTGTGACAGTTACTAACATTTTTGTTTTAGAATGTACTACCAACAATTTTAGAATGTTGGTGGCAAAATATTTTTGGCCCTGGTTTCTCTGTATAAAAGCATCTAGAACAAAAGTTATACAATTTCCACAGAAAAATAACATGTCTAATCTGTCTTAATATCTCGGTGATAAAGGGAAGCTAGTATGAAAAAAATCAGAGGTGATTTTTTCCCATTTTGATATGTCTTTACAGCTGATATTATTACATTTTAAAAAATGTACTCATTAGTTGCCACCATCTCCAATGGATTATAAAAAATTATACTTTTCCTTCTGCTCTCTATATTTGTGGGAATATATACAAAAAATCAAAATATAAAACCTCCAATTGTTGCCCCAAATTTGGGCACCCTGAGTTGGCGTGGAGATGGGAAGAATCTAGTCTCTGAATTTGGGAGAGAAACACCCAATATGTTTGCAAAGTGGCTTTTTCGCTCCCTGACAATATGAATCACAAGTACTTTAGGCAAAGCAAAAAGCGTTTATTAAGGGGGGGGGGGTGTCAAGTCTTTATATAGCAGTGCTTTCCAAACTGCCGCCGTTGGTGACACACCAACGGCAGCAGTGCAGGGATGCGCGCGGGGGCAGGGGCGTGCACGGCGGTGGTGCGGGGGGGCATGCTGCGGCGGTGGCATGAATGGCAGCAGCGGCAGCGGCCTCGCTAAAACGCGGAAGCGCTGATGGCGTGCTGCCGCCGCCGCCGTGCACACCACCACTGCCGTGCGCGCCCCCGCGCCGCCACCATACACCCCCCCGCCACCACTGCTTCGCGACACACTAAGCTGTGTGTTGCAACACACTAAAGTGTCGCGACACACAGTTTGGAAAGCTATGTTATATAGGGTACAAATGATCACATACCTGTGATATTTGTGATAGGTGCATCACAAGTCAAACAATACAATACATTGATGTGCAATAAAGGCTTTGTTTGTATTTGTTTTGTCCTTAGATGAATACCACAAGTGGCAAATTTATGGGTCCTGAGATACATCCTTTCCTTTCTCACCCAGGTTTGTTTCTTTCTTAACACTTGCCACTTTAATCAAGGACTTTAGAAAACAGCCCTATTGTTTCACTAACCCTGAAATGGCTAGTTTTTAGACACATCGAAGGAAATGGCTTTTTCAAAGGAAAAACATGGTTTCCTAAACTTCAAAAGGAGGCATAGACTGCAGTGCTAAAATGCTAATATTACCTTTATTAAAATGCTAATAATAAAGCCTAAAATTCCACTTAACACAATCACATAGTACAGTAAAGTAATTGAGTATACAGGATTTCCATCTAAAGAAAATACTGTATGAAAGAAGCTATTTTGAAATCTAGATTTGCATGCTTGACTGCACTAGGGAATTATTGGCTAACACATTTGGAAAACACCAAATTGGGGAAGGCTGTATAAAGGGATATTACTAGGGGTATCTGCAGGTAATGGTAAAAAAGTCAAGATGGCAGCCACAACAGTGTGATTGAAGTTCCACCCATTTTTTATGTGCAACATTTGCACATAAAAATGGGTGGAGTTTTGGTCGCACCATTGGGACCACCATCTTGGCTTTTTTTACCATTTCCTGCGGATCCCCCTGGATGATGCACACCTGCTTGAGTTATCCAGTTGCAATTCAGAAGGGTTGGGCTGAAATGATTGGGTCCTGCAGCAGCTGTCAGCCATTCTCAACCGTAGCAACTTTAAGATATGTGGACTTTAACTCCCAGAATCCCCCAGCCAGCCATGCTGGCTGGGGAATTCTGGGAGTTGAAGTCCACATATCTTAAAGTTGCTACGGTTGACAAATGTTGTTCCACTGTAATGGGAAAAGACTGCTCCCAATCCTGCCGCGCTGCTCTACCAAGTTAAGTCTACTACTTTCCTTGTGAGATATGATGAAATATCCACTATTTTCTTTTCTCTGAAAGGAGTTAAAGGAAAATCTCTCTGAAAAAACAATGCGAGGAGTTCACTTCCAGGTGTTGGTGTGAGCGGTGCGTCGAGCTGAGGCTCCTAGCCTTGATTCCGCGGGTTTTCCGTTTGCGGCGGTTTAAAAAGAAAAAATCAATTTGACCTGATTCGGTCCGGCCCATCCCGGGAGGTTTTCCTGACTCCGCGGTCAGGAAATTTTTGATTTTTGGGCCAAAAATTATGCCGTCCGAAATCAAGCATTCAAAAGTGCTTCTAAGCCTTAAATTAAACCCCGAATCTCATGGCGGACTTCGTTTTTCAATTTGACCTGATTCAGGCCGGCCCAGCCCGGGAGGTTTTCCTGACTCCGCGGTCAGGAAATTTTTGATTTTGGGGCCAAAAATTATGCCGTCCCAAATCAAGCATCCAAAAGTGCTTCTAAGCCTTAAATTCAACCCCGAATCTCATGGCGGACTTCGTTTTTCAATTTGACCTGATTCGGGCCGGCCCAGCCCGGGAGGTTTTCCTGACTCCGCGGTCAGGAAATTTTTGATTTTTGGGCCAAAAATTATGCCGTCCCAAATCAAGCATCTAAAAGTGCTTCTAAACCTTAAATTCAACCCCGAAACTCATGGCGGACTTCGTTTTTCAATTTGACCTGATTCGGGCCGGCCCATCCCGGGAGGTTTTCCTGACTCCGCGGTCAGGAAATTTTTGATTTTTGGGCCAAAAATTATGCCGTCCCAAATCAAGCATCCAAAAGTGCTTCTAAGCCTTAAATTCAACCCCGAATCTCATGGCGGACTTCGTTTTTCAATTTGACCTGATTCGGGCCGGCCCAGCCCGGGAGGCTTTCCTGACTCCGAGGTCAGGAAATTTTTGATTTTTGGGCCAAAAATTATGCCGTCCCAAATCAAGCATCCAAAAGTGCTTCTAAGCCTTAAATTCAACCCCGAATCTCATGGCGGACTTCGTTTTTCAATTTGACCTGATTCGGGCCGGCCCATCCCGGGAGGTTTTCCTGACTCCGCGGTCAGGAAATTTTTGATTTTTGGGCCAAAAATTATGCCGTCCCAAATCAAGCATCCAAAAGTGCTTCTAAGCCTTAAATTCAACCCCGAATCTCATGGCGGACTTCGTTTTTCAATTTGACCTGATTCGGGCCGGCCCATCCCGGGAGGTTTTCCTGACTCCGCGGTCAGGAAATTTTTGATTTTTGGGCCAAAAATTATGCCGTCCCAAATCAAGCATTCAAAAGTGCTTCTAAGCCTTAAATTCAACCCCGAATCTCATGGCGGACTTCGTTTTTCAATTTGACCTGATTCGGGCCGGCCCATCCCGGGAGGTTTTCCTGACTCCGCGGTCAGGAAATTTTTGATTTTTGGGCCAAAAATTATGCCGTCCCAAATCAAGCTTCCAAAAGTGCTTCTAAGCCTTAAATTCAACCCCGAATCTCATGGCGGACTTCGTTTTTCAATTTGACCTGATTCGGGCCGGCCCAGCCCAGGAGGTTTTCCTGACTCCGCGGTCAGGAAATTTTTGTTTTTTGGGCCAAAAAATATGCCGTCCCAAATCAAGCATCCAAAAGTGCTTCTAAGCCTTAAATTCAACCCCGAATCTCATGGCGGACTTCGTTTTTCAATTTGACCTGATTCGGGCCGGCCCATCCCGGGAGGTTTTCCTGACTCCGCGGTCAGGAAATTTTTGATTTTTGGGCCAAAAATTATGCCGTCCGAAATCAAGCATACAAAAGTGCTTCTAAGCCTTAAATTCAACCCCGAATCTCATGGCGGACTTCGTTTTTCAATTTGACCTGATTCGGGCCGGCCCAGCCCGGGAGGCTTTCCTGACTCCGAGGTCAGGAAATTTTTGATTTTTGGGCCAAAAATTATGCCGTCCCAAATCAAGCATCCAAAAGTGCTTCTAAGCCTTAAATTCAACCCCGAATCTCATGGCGGACTTCGTTTTTCAATTTGACCTGATTCGGGCCGGCCCATCCCGGGAGGTTTTCCTGACTCCGCGGTCAGGAAATTTTTGATTTTTGGGCCAAAAATTATGCCGTCCCAAATCAAGCATCCAAAAGTGCTTCTAAGCCTTAAATTCAACCCCGAATCTCATGGCGGACTTTGTTTTTCAATTTGACCTGATTCGGGCCGGCCCATCCCGGGAGGTTTTCCTGACTCCGCGGTCAGGAAATTTTTGATTTTTGGGCCAAAATTATGCCGTCCCAAATCAAGCATTCAAAAGAGCTTCTAAGCCTTAAATTCAACCCCGAATCTCATGGCGGATGTCGTTTTTCAATTTGACCTGATTCAGGCCGGCCCGGCCCGGGAGGTTTTCCTGACTCCGCGGTCAGGAAATTTTTGATTTTGGGGCCAAAAATTATGCCGTCCCAAATTAAGCATCCAAAAGTGCTTCTAAGCCTTAAATTCAACCCCGAATCTCATGGCGGACTTCGTTTTTCAATTTGACCTGATTCGGGCCGGCCCATCCCGGGAGGTTTTCCTTACTCCGCGGTCAGGAAATTTTTGATTTTTGGGCCAAAAATTATGCCGTCCAAAATCAAGCATCCAAAGTGCTTCTAAGCCTTAAATTCAACCCCGAATCTCATGGCGGACTTCGTTTTTCAATTTGACCTGATTCGGGCCGGCCCATCCCAGGAGGTTTTCCTGACTCCGCGGTCAGGAAATTTTTGGTTTTTGGGCCAAAAATTATGCCGTCCCAAATCAAGCATCCAAAAGTGCTTCTAAGCCTTAAATTCAACCCCGAATCTCATGGCGGACTTTGTTTTTCAATTTGACCTGATTCGGGCCGGCCCATCCCGGGAGGTTTTCCTGACTCCGCGGTCAGGAAATTTTTGATTTTGGGGCCAAAAATTATGCCGTCCCAAATCAAGCATCCAAAAGTGCTTCTAAGCCTTAAATTCAACCCCGAATCTCATGGCGGACTTCGTTTTTCAATTTGACCTGATTCGGGCCGGCCCAGCCCGGGAGGTTTTCCTGACTCCGCGGTCAGGAAATTTTTGATTTTTGGGCCAAAAATTATGCCGTCCCAAATCAAGCATCTAAAAGTGCTTCTAAACCTTAAATTCAACCCCGAAACTCATGGCGGACTTCGTTTTTCAATTTGACCTGATTCGGGCCGGCCCATCCCGGGAGGTTTTCCTGACTCCGCGGTCAGGAAATTTTTGATTTTTGGGCCAAAAATTATGCCGTCCCAAATCAAGCATCCAAAAGTGCTTCTAAGCCTTAAATTCAACCCCGAATCTCATGGCGGACTTCGTTTTTCAATTTGACCTGATTCGGGCCGGCCCAGCCCGGGAGGCTTTCCTGACTCCGAGGTCAGGAAATTTTTGATTTTTGGGCCAAAAATTATGCCGTCCCAAATCAAGCATCCAAAAGTGCTTCTAAGCCTTAAATTCAACCCCGAATCTCATGGCGGACTTCGTTTTTCAATTTGACCTGATTCGGGCCGGCCCATCCCGGGAGGTTTTCCTGACTCCGCGGTCAGGAAATTTTTGATTTTTGGGCCAAAAATTATGCCGTCCCAAATCAAGCATCCAAAAGTGCTTCTAAGCCTTAAATTCAACCCCGAATCTCATGGCGGACTTCGTTTTTCAATTTGACCTGATTCGGGCCGGCCCATCCCGGGAGGTTTTCCTGACTCCGCGGTCAGGAAATTTTTGATTTTTGGGCCAAAAATTATGCCGTCCCAAATCAAGCATTCAAAAGTGCTTCTAAGCCTTAAATTCAACCCCGAATCTCATGGCGGACTTCGTTTTTCAATTTGACCTGATTCGGGCCGGCCCATCCCGGGAGGTTTTCCTGACTCCGCGGTCAGGAAATTTTTGATTTTTGGGCCAAAAATTATGCCGTCCCAAATCAAGCTTCCAAAAGTGCTTCTAAGCCTTAAATTCAACCCCGAATCTCATGGCGGACTTCGTTTTTCAATTTGACCTGATTCGGGCCGGCCCAGCCCAGGAGGTTTTCCTGACTCCGCGGTCAGGAAATTTTTGTTTTTTGGGCCAAAAAATATGCCGTCCCAAATCAAGCATCCAAAAGTGCTTCTAAGCCTTAAATTCAACCCCGAATCTCATGGCGGACTTCGTTTTTCAATTTGACCTGATTCGGGCCGGCCCATCCCGGGAGGTTTTCCTGACTCCGCGGTCAGGAAATTTTTGATTTTTGGGCCAAAAATTATGCCGTCCGAAATCAAGCATACAAAAGTGCTTCTAAGCCTTAAATTCAACCCCGAATCTCATGGCGGACTTCGTTTTTCAATTTGACCTGATTCGGGCCGGCCCAGCCCGGGAGGCTTTCCTGACTCCGAGGTCAGGAAATTTTTGATTTTTGGGCCAAAAATTATGCCGTCCCAAATCAAGCATCCAAAAGTGCTTCTAAGCCTTAAATTCAACCCCGAATCTCATGGCGGACTTCGTTTTTCAATTTGACCTGATTCGGGCCGGCCCATCCCGGGAGGTTTTCCTGACTCCGCGGTCAGGAAATTTTTGATTTTTGGGCCAAAAATTATGCCGTCCCAAATCAAGCATCCAAAAGTGCTTCTAAGCCTTAAATTCAACCCCGAATCTCATGGCGGACTTTGTTTTTCAATTTGACCTGATTCGGGCCGGCCCATCCCGGGAGGTTTTCCTGACTCCGCGGTCAGGAAATTTTTGATTTTTGGGCCAAAATTATGCCGTCCCAAATCAAGCATTCAAAAGAGCTTCTAAGCCTTAAATTCAACCCCGAATCTCATGGCGGATGTCGTTTTTCAATTTGACCTGATTCAGGCCGGCCCGGCCCGGGAGGTTTTCCTGACTCCGCGGTCAGGAAATTTTTGATTTTGGGGCCAAAAATTATGCCGTCCCAAATTAAGCATCCAAAAGTGCTTCTAAGCCTTAAATTCAACCCCGAATCTCATGGCGGACTTCGTTTTTCAATTTGACCTGATTCGGGCCGGCCCATCCCGGGAGGTTTTCCTTACTCCGCGGTCAGGAAATTTTTGATTTTTGGGCCAAAAATTATGCCGTCCAAAATCAAGCATCCAAAGTGCTTCTAAGCCTTAAATTCAACCCCGAATCTCATGGCGGACTTCGTTTTTCAATTTGACCTGATTCGGGCCGGCCCATCCCAGGAGGTTTTCCTGACTCCGCGGTCAGGAAATTTTTGGTTTTTGGGCCAAAAATTATGCCGTCCCAAATCAAGCATCCAAAAGTGCTTCTAAGCCTTAAATTCAACCCCGAATCTCATGGCGGACTTTGTTTTTCAATTTGACCTGATTCGGGCCGGCCCATCCCGGGAGGTTTTCCTGACTCCGCGGTCAGGAAATTTTTGATTTTTGGGCCAAAAATTATGCCGTCCCAAATCAAGCATTCAAAAGTGCTTCTAAGCCTGAAATTCAACCCCGAATCTCATGGCGGATGTCGTTTTTCAATTTGACCTGATTCAGGCCGGCCCAGCCCGGGAGGTTTTCCTGACTCCGCGGTCAGGAAATTTTTGATTTTGGGGCCAAAAATTATGCCGTCCCAAATTAAGCATCCAAAAGTGCTTCTAAGCCTTAAATTCAACCCCGAATCTCATGGCGGACTTCGTTTTTCAATTTGACCTGATTCGGGCCGGCCCATCCCGGGAGGTTTTCCTGACTCCGCGGTCAGGAAATTTTTGATTTTTGGGCCAAAAATTATGCCGTCCAAAATCAAGCATCCAAAGTGCTTCTAAGCCTTAAATTCAACCCCGAATCTCATGGCGGACTTCGTTTTTCAATTTGACCTGATTCGGGCCGGCCCATCCCAGGAGGTTTTCCTGACTCCGCGGTCAGGAAATTTTTGGTTTTTGGGCCAAAAATTATGCCGTCCCAAATCAAGCATCCAAAAGTGCTTCTAAGCCTTAAATTCAACCCCGAATCTCATGGCGGACTTCGTTTTTCAATTTGACCTGATTCGGGCCGGCCCAGCCCGGTAGGTTTTCCTGACTCCGCGGTCAGGAAATTTTTGATTTTTGGGCCAAAAATTATGCCGTCCCAAATCAAGCATCCAAAAGTGCTTCTAAGCCTTAAATTCAACCCCGAATCTCATGGCGGACTTTGTTTTTCAATTTGACCTGATTCGGGCCGGCCCATCCCGGGAGGTTTTCCTGACTCCGCGGTCAGGAAATTTTTGATTTTTGGGCCAAAGATTATGCCGTCCCAAATCAAGCATCCAAAAGTGCTTCTAAGCCTTAAATTCAACCCCGAATCTCATGGCGGACTTCGTTTTTCAATTTGACCTGATTCGGGCCGGCCCAGCCCGGGAGGTTTTCCTGACTCCGCGGTCAGGAAATTTTTGTTTTTTGGGCCAAAAAATATGCCGTCCCAAATCAAGCATCCAAAAGTGCTTCTAAGCCTTAAATTCAACCCCGAATCTCATGGCGGACTTCGTTTTTCAATTTGACCTGATTCGGGCCGGCCCAGCCCGGGAGGTTTTCCTGACTCTGCCGTCAGGAAATTTTTGATTTTTGGGCCAAAAATTATGCCGTCCCAAATCAAGCATCCAAAAGTGCTTCTAAGCCTTAAATTCAACCCCGAATCTCATGGCGGACTTCGTTTTTCAATTTGACCTGATTCGGGCCGGCCCATCCCAGGAGGTTTTCCTTACTCCGCGGTCAGGAAATTTTTGATTTTTGGGCCAAAAATTATGCCGTCCCAAATCAAGCATCCAAAAGTGCTTCTAAGCCTTAAATTCAACCCCGAATCTCATGGCGGACTTCGTTTTTCAATTTGACCTGATTCGGGCCGGCCCATCCCGGGAGGTTTTCCTTACTCCGCGGTCAGGAAATTTTTGATTTTTGGGCCAAAAATTATGCCGTCCAAAATCAAGCATCCAAAGTGCTTCTAAGCCTTAAATTCAACCCCGAATCTCATGGCGGACTTCGTTTTTCAATTTGACCTGATTCGGGCCGGCCCATCCCAGGAGGTTTTCCTGACTCCGCGGTCAGGAAATTTTTGGTTTTTGGGCCAAAAATTATGCCGTCCCAAATCAAGCATCCAAAAGTGCTTCTAAGCCTTAAATTCAACCCCGAATCTCATGGCGGACTTTGTTTTTCAATTTGACCTGATTCGGGCCGGCCCATCCCGGGAGGTTTTCCTGACTCCGCGGTCAGGAAATTTTTGATTTTTGGGCCAAAAATTATGCCGTCCCAAATCAAGCATTCAAAAGTGCTTCTAAGCCTGAAATTCAACCCCGAATCTCATGGCGGATGTCGTTTTTCAATTTGACCTGATTCAGGCCGGCCCAGCCCGGGAGGTTTTCCTGACTCCGCGGTCAGGAAATTTTTGATTTTGGGGCCAAAAATTATGCCGTCCCAAATTAAGCATCCAAAAGTGCTTCTAAGCCTTAAATTCAACCCCGAATCTCATGGCGGACTTCGTTTTTCAATTTGACCTGATTCGGGCCGGCCCAGCCCGGGAGGTTTTCCTGACTCCGCGGTCAGGAAATTTTTGATTTTTGGGCCAAAAATTATGCCGTCCAAAATCAAGCATCCAAAGTGCTTCTAAGCCTTAAATTCAACCCCGAATCTCATGGCGGACTTCGTTTTTCAATTTGACCTGATTCGGGCCGGCCCATCCCAGGAGGTTTTCCTGACTCCGCGGTCAGGAAATTTTTGGTTTTTGGGCCAAAAATTATGCCGTCCCAAATCAAGCATCCAAAAGTGCTTCTAAGCCTTAAATTCAACCCCGAATCTCATGGCGGACTTTGTTTTTCAATTTGACCTGATTCGGGCCGGCCCAGCCCGGGAGGTTTTCCTGACTCCGCGGTCAGGAAATTTTTGATTTTTGGGCCAAAAATTATGCCGTCCCAAATCAAGCATCCAAAAGTGCTTCTAAGCCTTAAATTCAACCCCGAATCTCATGGCGGACTTCGTTTTTCAATTTGACCTGATTCGGGCCGGCCCAGCCCGGGAGGTTTTCCTGACTCCATGGTCAGGAAATTTTTGATTTTTGGGCCAAAAATTATGCCGTCCCAAATCAAGCATCCAAAAGTGCTTCTAAGCCTTAAATTCAACCCCGAATCTCATGGCGGACTTCGTTTTTCAATTTGACCTGATTCGGGCCGGCCCAGCCCGGGAGGTTTTCCTGACTCCGCGGTCAGGAAATTTTTGATTTTTGGGCCAAAAATTATGCCGTCCCAAATCAAGCATCCAAAAGTGCCTCTAAGCCTTAAATTCAACCCTGAATCTCATGGCGGACTTCGTTTTTCAATTTGACCTGATTCGGGCCGGCCCAGCCCGGGGGGTTTTCCTGACTCCGCGGTCAGGAAATTTTTGATTTTTGGGCCAAAAATTATGCCGTCCCAAATCAAGCATCCAAAAGTGCTTCTAAGCCTTAAATTCAACCCCGAATCTCATGGCGGACTTCGTTTTTCAATTTGACCTGATTCGGGCCGGCCCAGCCCGGGAGGTTTTCCTGACTCTGCCGTCAGGAAATTTTTGATTTTTGGGCCAAAAATTATGCCGTCCCAAATCAAGCATCCAAAAGTGCTTCTCAGCCTTAAATTCAACCCCGAATCTCATGGCGGACTTCGTTTTTCAATTTGACCTGATTCGGGCTGGCCCAGCCCGGGAGGTTTTCCTGACTCCGCGGTCAGGAAATTTTTGATTTTTGGGCCAAAAATTATGCCGTCCCAAATCAAGCATCCAAAAGTGCTTCTAAGCCTTAAATTCAACCCCGAATCTCATGGCGGACTTCGTTTTTCAATTTGACCTGATTCGGGCCGGCCCAGCCCGGGAGGTTTTCCTGACTCCGCGGTCAGGAAATTTTTGATTTTTGGGCCAAAAATTATGCCGTCCCAAATCAAGCATCCAAAAGTGCCTCTAAGCCTTAAATTCAACCCTGAATCTCATGGCAGACTTCGTTTTTCAATTTGACCTGATTCGGGCCGGCCCAGCCAGGGGGGTTTTCCTGACTCCGCGGTCAGGAAATTTTTGATTTTTGGGCCAAAAATTATGCCGTCCCAAATCAAGCATCCAAAAGTGCTTCTAAGCCTTAAATTCAACCCCGAATCTCATGGCGGACTTCGTTTTTCAATTTGACCTGATTCGGGCCGGCCCAGCCCGGGAGGTTTTCCTGACACTGCCGTCAGGAAATTTTTGATTTTTGGGCCAAAAATTATGCCGTCCCAAATCAAGCATCCAAAAGTGCTTCTCAGCCTTAAATTCAACCCCGAATTTCATGGCGGACTTCGTTTTTCAATTTGACCTGATTCGGGCTGGCCCAGCCCGGGAGGTTTTCCTGACTCCGCGGTCAGGAAATTTTTGATTTTTGGGCCAAAAATTATGCCGTCCCAAATCAAGCATCCAAAAGTGCTTCTAAGCCTTAAATTCAACCCCGAATCTCATGGCGGACTTCGTTTTTCAATTTGACCTGATTCGGGCCGGCCCAGCCCGGGAGGTTTTCCTGACTCCATGGTCAGGAAATTTTTGATTTTTGGGCCAAAAATTATGCCGTCCCAAATCAAGCATCCAAAAGTGCTTCTAAGCCTTAAATTCAACCCCGAATCTCATGGCGGACTTCGTTTTTCAATTTGACCTGATTCGGGCCGGCCCAGCCCGGGAGGTTTTCCTGACTCCGCGGTCAGGAAATTTTTGATTTTTGGGCCAAAAATTATGCCGTCCCAAATCAAGCATCCAAAAGTGCCTCTAAGCCTTAAATTCAACCCCGAATCTCATGGCGGACTTCGTTTTTCAATTTGACCTGATTCGGGCCGGCCCAGCCCGGGAGGTTTTCCTGACTCCGCGGTCAGGAAATTTTTGATTTTTGGGCCAAAAATTATGCCGTCCCAAATCAAGCATCCAAAAGTGCTTCTAAGCCTTAAATTCAACCCCGAATCTCATGGCGGACTTCGTTTTTCAATTTGACCTGATTCGGGCCGGCCCAGCCCGGGAGGTTTTCCTGACTCTGCCGTCAGGAAATTTTTGATTTTTGGGCCAAAAATTATGCCGTCCCAAATCAAGCATCCAAAAGTGCTTCTCAGCCTTAAATTCAACCCCGAATCTCATGGCGGACTTCGTTTTTCAATTTGACCTGATTCGGGCTGGCCCAGCCCGGGAGGTTTTCCTTACTCCGCGGTCAGGAAATTTTTGATTTTTGGGCCAAAAATTATGCCGTCCCAAATCAAGCATCCAAAAGTGCTTCTAAGCCTTAAATTCAACCCCGAATCTCATGGCGGACTTCGTTTTTCAATTTGACCTGATTCGGGCCGGCCCAGCCCGGGAGGTTTTCCTGACTCCGCGGTCAGGAAATTTTTGATTTTTGGGCCAAAAATTATGCCGTCCCAAATCAAGCATCCAAAAGTGCCTCTAAGCCTTAAATTCAACCCTGAATCTCATGGCAGACTTCGTTTTTCAATTTGACCTGATTCGGGCCGGCCCAGCCCGGGGGGTTTTCCTGACTCCGCGGTCAGGAAATTTTTGATTTTTGGGCCAAAAATTATGCCGTCCCAAATCAAGCATCCAAAAGTGCTTCTCAGCCTTAAATTCAACCCCGAATCTCATGGCGGACTTCGTTTTTCAATTTGACCTGATTCGGGCCGGCCCAGCCCGGGAGGTTTTCCTGACTCCGCGGTCAGGAAATTTTTGATTTTTGGGCCAAAAATTATGCCGTCCCAAATCAAGCATCCAAAAGTGCTTCTAAGCCTTAAATTCAACCCCGAATCTCATGGCGGACTTTGTTTTTCAATTTGACCTGATTCGGGCCGGCCCAGCCCGGGAGGTTTTCCTGACTCTGCCGTCAGGAAATTTTTGATTTTTGGGCCAAAAATTATGCCATCCCAAATCAAGCATCCAAAAGTGCTTCTCAGCCTTAAATTCAACCCCGAATCTCATGGCGGACTTCGTTTTTCAATTTGACCTGATTCGGGCCGGCCCAGCCCGGGAGGTTTTCCTGACTCCGCGGTCAGGAAATTTTTGATTTTTGGGCCAAAAATTATGCCGTCCCAAATCAAGCATCCAAAAGTGCCTCTAAGCCTTAAATTCAACCCTGAATCTCATGGCGGACTTCGTTTTTCCATTTGACCTGATTCGGGCCGGCCCAGCCTTGGGGGTTTTCCTGACTCCGCGGTCAGGAAATTTTTGATTTTTGGGCCAAAAATTATGCCGTCCCAAATCAAGCATCCAAAAGTGCTTCTAAGCCTTAAATTCAACCCCGAATCTCATGGCGGACTTCGTTTTTCAATTTGACCTGATTCGGGCCGGCCCAGCCCGGGAGGTTTTCCTGACTCTGCCGTCAGGAAATTTTTGATTTTTGGGCCAAAAATTATGCCGTCCCAAATCAAGCATCCAAAAGTGCTTCTCAGCCTTAAATTCAACCCCGAATCTCATGGCGGACTTCGTTTTTCAATTTGACCTGATTCGGGCCGGCCCAGCCCGGGAGGTTTTCCTGACTCCGCGGTCAGGAAATTTTTGATTTTTGGGCCAAAAATTATGCCGTCCCAAATCAAGCATCCAAAAGTGCTTCTAAGCCTTAAATTCAACCCCGAATCTCATGGCGGACTTCGTTTTTCAATTTGACCTGATTCGGGCCGGCCCAGCCCGGGAGGTTTTCCTGACTCCGCGGTCAGGAAATTTTTGATTTTTGGGCCAAAAATTATGCCGTCCCAAATCAAGCATCCAAAAGTGCCTCTAAGCCTTAAATTCAACCCTGAATCTCATGGCGGACTTCGTTTTTCAATTTGACCTGATTCGGGCCGGCCCAGCCCGGGAGGTTTTCCTGACTCTGCCGTCAGGAAATTTTTGATTTTTGGGCCAAAAATTATGCCGTCCCAAATCAAGCATCCAAAAGTGCTTCTCAGCCTTAAATTCAACCCCGAATCTCATGGCGGACTTCGTTTTTCAATTTGACCTGATTCGGGCCGGCCCAGCCCGGGAGGTTTTCCTGACTCCGCGGTCAGGAAATTTTTGATTTTTGGGCCAAAAATTATGCCGTCCCAAATCAAGCATCCAAAAGTGCCTCTAAGCCTTAAATTCAACCCTGAATCTCATGGCGGACTTCGTTTTTCAATTTGACCTGATTCGGGCCGGCCCAGCCCGGGGGGTTTTCCTGACTCCGCGGTCAG
This sequence comes from Charina bottae, assembly GCA_023362775.1. Taxonomy (NCBI): domain Eukaryota; kingdom Metazoa; phylum Chordata; class Lepidosauria; order Squamata; family Charinaidae; genus Charina; species Charina bottae. The sequence continues at coordinate 37,884,284 of JALMGJ010000004.1, forward strand.
GAAATTTTTGATTTTTGGGCCAAAAATTATGCCGTCCCAAATCAAGCATCCAAAAGTGCTTCTAAGCCTTAAATTCAACCCCGAATCTCATGGCGGACTTCGTTTTTCAATTTGACCTGATTCGGGCCGGCCCAGCCCGGGAGGTTTTCCTGACTCTGCCGTCAGGAAATTTTTGATTTTTGGGCCAAAAATTATGCCGTCCCAAATCAAGCATCCAAAAGTGCTTCTCAGCCTTAAATTCAACCCCGAATCTCATGGCGGACTTCGTTTTTCAATTTGACCTGATTCGGGCCGGCCCAGCCCGGGAGGTTTTCCTGACTCCGCGGTCAGGAAATTTTTGATTTTTGGGCCAAAAATTATGCCGTCCCAAATCAAGCATCCAAAAGTGCTTCTAAGCCTTAAATTCAACCCCGAATCTCATGGCGGACTTCGTTTTTCAATTTGACCTGATTCGGGCCGGCCCAGCCCGGGAGGTTTTCCTGACTCCATGGTCAGGAAATTTTTGATTTTTGGGCCAAAAATTATGCCGTCCCAAATCAAGCATCCAAAAGTGCTTCTAAGCCTTAAATTCAACCCCGAATCTCATGGCGGACTTCGTTTTTCAATTTGACCTGATTCGGGCTGGCCCAGCCCGGGAGGTTTTCCTGACTCCGCGGTCAGGAAATTTTTGATTTTTGGGCCAAAAATTATGCCGTCCCAAATCAAGCATCCAAAAGTGCTTCTAAGCCTTAAATTCAACCCCGAATCTCATGGCGGACTTCGTTTTTCAATTTGACCTGATTCGGGCCGGCCCAGCCCGGGAGGTTTTCCTGACTCCGCGGTCAGGAAATTTTTGATTTTTGGGCCAAAAATTATGCCGTCCCAAATCAAGCATCCAAAAGTGCCTCTAAGCCTTAAATTCAACCCTGAATCTCATGGCAGACTTCGTTTTTCAATTTGACCTGATTCGGGCCGGCCCAGCCCGGGGGGTTTTCCTGACTCCGCGGTCAGGAAATTTTTGATTTTTGGGCCAAAAATTATGCCGTCCCAAATCAAGCATCCAAAAGTGCTTCTCAGCCTTAAATTCAACCCCGAATCTCATGGCGGACTTCGTTTTTCAATTTGACCTGATTCGGGCCGGCCCAGCCCGGGAGGTTTTCCTGACTCCGCGGTCAGGAAATTTTTGATTTTTGGGCCAAAAATTATGCCGTCCCAAATCAAGCATCCAAAAGTGCTTCTAAGCCTTAAATTCAACCCCGAATCTCATGGCGGACTTCGTTTTTCAATTTGACCTGATTCGGGCCGGCCCAGCCCGGGAGGTTTTCCTGACTCCGCGGTCAGGAAATTTTTGATTTTTGGGCCAAAAATTATGCCGTCCCAAATCAAGCATCCAAAAGTGCCTCTAAGCCTTAAATTCAACCCTGAATCTCATGGCGGACTTCGTTTTTCAATTTGACCTGATTCGGGCCGGCCCAGCCCGGGAGGTTTTCCTGACTCTGCCGTCAGGAAATTTTTGATTTTTGGGCCAAAAATTATGCCGTCCCAAATCAAGCATCCAAAAGTGCTTCTCAGCCTTAAATTCAACCCCGAATCTCATGGCGGACTTCGTTTTTCAATTTGACCTGATTCGGGCCGGCCCAGCCCGGGAGGTTTTCCTGACTCCGCGGTCAGGAAATTTTTGATTTTTGGGCCAAAAATTATGCCGTCCCAAATCAAGCATCCAAAAGTGCCTCTAAGCCTTAAATTCAACCCTGAATCTCATGGCGGACTTCGTTTTTCAATTTGACCTGATTCGGGCCGGCCCAGCCCGGGGGGTTTTCCTGACTCCGCGGTCAGGAAATTTTTGATTTTTGGGCCAAAAATTATGCCGTCCCAAATCAAGCATCCAAAAGTGCTTCTAAGCCTTAAATTCAACCCCGAATCTCATGGCGGACTTCGTTTTTCAATTTGACCTGATTCGGGCCGGCCCAGCCCGGGAGGTTTTCCTGACTCCGCGGTCAGGAAATTTTTGATTTTTGGGCCAAAAATTATGCCGTCCCAAATCAAGCATCCAAAAGTGCTTCTCAGCCTTAAATTCAACCCCGAATCTCATGGCGGACTTCGTTTTTCAATTTGACCTGATTCGGGCCGGCCCAGCCCGGGAGGTTTTCCTGACTCTGCCGTCAGGAAATTTTTGATTTTTGGGCCAAAAATTATGCCGTCCCAAATCAAGCATCCAAAAGTGCTTCTCAGCCTTAAATTCAACCCCGAATCTCATGGCGGACTTCGTTTTTCAATTTGACCTGATTCGGGCCGGCCCAGCCCGGGAGGTTTTCCTGACTCCGCGGTCAGGAAATTTTTGATTTTTGGGCCAAAAATTATGCCGTCCCAAATCAAGCATCCAAAAGTGCCTCTAAGCCTTAAATTCAACCCTGAATCTCATGGCGGACTTCGTTTTTCAATTTGACCTGATTCGGGCCGGCCCAGCCCGGGGGGTTTTCCTGACTCCGCGGTCAGGAAATTTTTGATTTTTGGGCCAAAAATTATGCCGTCCCAAATCAAGCATCCAAAAGTGCTTCTAAGCCTTAAATTCAACCCCGAATCTCATGGCGGACTTCGTTTTTCAATTTGACCTGATTCGGGCCGGCCCAGCCCGGGAGGTTTTCCTGACTCTGCCGTCAGGAAATTTTTGATTTTTGGGCCAAAAATTATGCCGTCCCAAATCAAGCATCCAAAAGTGCTTCTCAGCCTTAAATTCAACCCCGAATCTCATGGCGGACTTCGTTTTTCAATTTGACCTGATTCGGGCCGGCCCAGCCCGGGAGGTTTTCCTGACTCCGCGGTCAGGAAATTTTTGATTTTTGGGCCAAAAATTATGCCGTCCCAAATCAAGCATCCAAAAGTGCTTCTCAGCCTTAAATTCAACCCCGAATCTCATGGCGGACTTCGTTTTTCAATTTGACCTGATTCGGGCCGGCCCAGCCCGGGAGGTTTTCCTGACTCCGCGGTCAGGAAATTTTTGATTTTTGGGCCAAAAATTATGCCGTCCCAAATCAAGCATCCAAAAGTGCTTCTAAGCCTTAAATTCAACCCCGAATCTCATGGCGGACTTCGTTTTTCAATTTGACCTGATTCGGGCCGGCCCAGCCCTGGAGGTTTTCCTGACTCCATGGTCAGGAAATTTTTGATTTTTGGGCCAAAAATTATGCCGTCCCAAATCAAGCATCCAAAAGTGCTTCTAAGCCTTAAATTCAACCCCGAATCTCATGGCGGACTTCGTTTTTCAATTTGACCTAATTCGGGCCGGCCCAGCCCGGGAGGTTTTCCTGACTCCGCGGTCAGGAAATTTTTGATTTTTGGGCCAAAAATTATGCCGTCCCAAATCAAGCATCCAAAAGTGCTTCTAAGCCTTAAATTCAACCCTGAATCTCATGGCGGACTTCGTTTTTCAATTTGACCTGATTCGGGCCGGCCCAGCCCGGGGGGTTTTCCTGACTCCGCGGTCAGGAAATTTTTGATTTTTGGGCCAAAAATTATGCCGTCCCAAATCAAGCATCCAAAAGTGCTTCTAAGCCTTAAATTCAACCCCGAATCTCATGGCGGACTTCGTTTTTCAATTTGACCTGATTCGGGCTGGCCCAGCCCGGGAGGTTTTCCTGACTCCATGGTCAGGAAATTTTTGATTTTTGGGCCAAAAATTATGCCGTCCCAAATCAAGCATCCAAAAGTGCTTCTAAGCCTTAAATTCAACCCCGAATCTCATGGCAGACTTCGTTTTTCAATTTGACCTGATTCGGGCCGGCCCAGCCCGGGGGGTTTTCCTGACTCCGCGGTCAGGAAATTTTTGATTTTTGGGCCAAAAATTATGCCGTCCCAAATCAAGCATCCAAAAGTGCTTCTAAGCCTTAAATTCAACCCCGAATCTCATGGCGGACTTCGTTTTTCAATTTGACCTGATTCGGGCCGGCCCAGCCCGGGAGGTTTTCCTGACTCTGCCGTCAGGAAATTTTTGATTTTTGGGCCAAAAATTATGCCGTCCCAAATCAAGCATCCAAAAGTGCTTCTGAGCCTTAAATTCAACCCCGAATCTCATGGCGGACTTCGTTTTTCAATTTGACCTGATTCGGGCCGGCCCAGCCCGGGAGGTTTTCCTGACTCCGCGGTCAGGAAATTTTTGATTTTTGGGCCAAAAATTATGCCGTCCCAAATCAAGCATCCAAAAGTGCTTCTAAGCCTTAAATTCAACCCCGAATCTCATGGCGGACTTCGTTTTTCAATTTGACCTAATTCGGGCCGGCCCAGCCCGGGAGGTTTTCCTGACTCCGCGGTCAGGAAATTTTTGATTTTTGGGCCAAAAATTATGCCGTCCCAAATCAAGCATCCAAAAGTGCTTCTAAGCCTTAAATTCAACCCCGAATCTCATGGCGGACTTCGTTTTTCAATTTGACCTGATTCGGGCTGGCCCAGCCCGGGAGGTTTTCCTGACTCCGCGGTCAGGAAATTTTTGATTTTTGGGCCAAAAATTATGCCGTCCCAAATCAAGCATCCAAAAGTGCTTCTAAGCCTTAAATTCAACCCCGAATCTCATGGCGGACTTCGTTTTTCAATTTGACCTGATTCGGGCCGGCCCAGCCAGGGAGGTTTTCCTGACTCCATGGTCAGGAAATTTTTGATTTTTGGGCCAAAAATTATGCCGTCCCAAATCAAGCATCCAAAAGTGCTTCTAAGCCTTAAATTCAACCCCGAATCTCATGGCGGACTTCGTTTTTCAATTTGACCTGATTCGGGCCGGCCCAGCCCGGGAGGTTTTCCTGACTCCAAGGTCAGGAAATTTTTGATTTTTGGGCCAAAAATTATGCCGTCCCAAATCAAGCATCCAAAAGTGCTTCTAAGCCTTAAATTCAACCCCGAATCTCATGGCGGACTTCGTTTTTCAATTTGACCTGATTCGGGCCGGCCCAGCCCGGGAGGTTTTCCTGACTCCGCGGTCAGGAAATTTTTGATTTTTGGGCCAAAAATTATGCCGTCCCAAATCAAGCATCCAAAAGTGCTTCTAAGCCTTAAATTCAACCCCGAATCTCATGGCGGACTTCGTTTTTCAATTTGACCTGATTCGGGCCGGCCCAGCCCGGGAGGTTTTCCTGACTCCATGGTCAGGAAATTTTTGATTTTTGAGCCAAAAATTATGCCGTCCCAAATCAAGCATCCAAAAGTGCTTCTAAGCCTTAAATTCAACCCCGAATCTCATGGCGGACTTCGTTTTTCAATTTGACCTGATTCGGGCCGGCCCAGCCCGGGAGGTTTTCCTGACTCCGCGGTCAGGAAATTTTTGATTTTTGGGCCAAAAATTATGCCGTCCCAAATCAAGCATCCAAAAGTGCCTCTAAGCCTTAAATTCAACCCTGAATCTCATGGCGGACTTCGTTTTTCAATTTGACCTGATTCGGGCCGGCCCAGCCCGGGGGGTTTTCCTGACTCCGCGGTCAGGAAATTTTTGATTTTTGGGCCAAAAATTATGCCGTCCCAAATCAAGCATCCAAAAGTGCTTCTAAGCCTTAAATTCAACCCCGAATCTCATGGCGGACTTCGTTTTTCAATTTGACCTGATTCGGGCCGGCCCAGCCCGGGAGGTTTTCCTGACTCTGCCGTCAGGAAATTTTTGATTTTTGGGCCAAAAATTATGCCGTCCCAAATCAAGCATCCAAAAGTGCTTCTCAGCCTTAAATTCAACTCCGAATCTCATGGCGGACTTCGTTTTTCAATTTGACCTGATTCGGGCTGGCCCAGCCCGGGAGGTTTTCCTGACTCCGCGGTCAGGAAATTTTTGATTTTTGGGCCAAAAATTATGCCGTCCCAAATCAAGCATCCAAAAGTGCTTCTAAGCCTTAAATTCAACCCCGAATCTCATGGCGGACTTCGTTTTTCAATTTGACCTGATTCGGGCCGGCCCAGCCCGGGAGGTTTTCCTGACTCCGCGGTCAGGAAATTTTTGATTTTTGGGCCAAAAATTATGCCGTCCCAAATCAAGCATCCAAAAGTGCCTCTAAGCCTTAAATTCAACCCTGAATCTCATGGCAGACTTCGTTTTTCAATTTGACCTGATTCGGGCCGGCCCAGCCCGGGGGGTTTTCCTGACTCCGCGGTCAGGAAATTTTTGATTTTTGGGCCAAAAATTATGCCGTCCCAAATCAAGCATCCAAAAGTGCTTCTCAGCCTTAAATTCAACCCCGAATCTCATGGCGGACTTCGTTTTTCAATTTGACCTGATTCGGGCCGGCCCAGCCCGGGAGGTTTTCCTGACTCTGCCGTCAGGAAATTTTTGATTTTTGGGCCAAAAATTATGCCGTCCCAAATCAAGCATCCAAAAGTGCTTCTCAGCCTTAAATTCAACCCCGAATCTCATGGCGGACTTCGTTTTTCAATTTGACCTGATTCGGGCCGGCCCAGCCCGGGAGGTTTTCCTGACTCCGCGGTCAGGAAATTTTTGATTTTTGGGCCAAAAATTATGCCGTCCCAAATCAAGCATCCAAAAGTGCTTCTAAGCCTTAAATTCAACCCCGAATCTCATGGCGGACTTCGTTTTTCAATTTGACCTGATTCGGGCCGGCCCAGCCCGGGAGGTTTTCCTGACTCCGCGGTCAGGAAATTTTTGATTTTTGGGCCAAAAATTATGCCGTCCCAAATCAAGCATCCAAAAGTGCCTCTAAGCCTTAAATTCAACCCTGAATCTCATGGCGGACTTCGTTTTTCAATTTGACCTGATTCGGGCCGGCCCAGCCCGGGAGGTTTTCCTGACTCTGCCGTCAGGAAATTTTTGATTTTTGGGCCAAAAATTATGCCGTCCCAAATCAAGCATCCAAAAGTGCTTCTCAGCCTTAAATTCAACCCCGAATCTCATGGCGGACTTCGTTTTTCAATTTGACCTGATTCGGGCCGGCCCAGCCCGGGAGGTTTTCCTGACTCCGCGGTCAGGAAATTTTTGATTTTTGGGCCAAAAATTATGCCGTCCCAAATCAAGCATCCAAAAGTGCCTCTAAGCCTTAAATTCAACCCTGAATCTCATGGCGGACTTCGTTTTTCAATTTGACCTGATTCGGGCCGGCCCAGCCCGGGGGGTTTTCCTGACTCCGCGGTCAGGAAATTTTTGATTTTTGGGCCAAAAATTATGCCGTCCCAAATCAAGCATCCAAAAGTGCTTCTAAGCCTTAAATTCAACCCCGAATCTCATGGCGGACTTCGTTTTTCAATTTGACCTGATTCGGGCCGGCCCAGCCCGGGAGGTTTTCCTGACTCTGCCGTCAGGAAATTTTTGATTTTTGGGCCAAAAATTATGCCGTCCCAAATCAAGCATCCAAAAGTGCTTCTCAGCCTTAAATTCAACCCCGAATCTCATGGCGGACTTCGTTTTTCAATTTGACCTGATTCGGGCCGGCCCAGCCCGGGAGGTTTTCCTGACTCCGCGGTCAGGAAATTTTTGATTTTTGGGCCAAAAATTATGCCGTCCCAAATCAAGCATCCAAAAGTGCTTCTAAGCCTTAAATTCAACCCCGAATCTCATGGCGGACTTCGTTTTTCAATTTGACCTGATTCGGGCCGGCCCAGCCCTGGAGGTTTTCCTGACTCCATGGTCAGGAAATTTTTGATTTTTGGGCCAAAAATTATGCCGTCCCAAATCAAGCATCCAAAAGTGCTTCTAAGCCTTAAATTCAACCCCGAATCTCATGGCGGACTTCGTTTTTCAATTTGACCTAATTCGGGCCGGCCCAGCCCGGGAGGTTTTCCTGACTCCGCGGTCAGGAAATTTTTGATTTTTGGGCCAAAAATTATGCCGTCCCAAATCAAGCATCCAAAAGTGCTTCTAAGCCTTAAATTCAACCCTGAATCTCATGGCGGACTTCGTTTTTCAATTTGACCTGATTCGGGCCGGCCCAGCCCGGGGGGTTTTCCTGACTCCGCGGTCAGGAAATTTTTGATTTTTGGGCCAAAAATTATGCCGTCCCAAATCAAGCATCCAAAAGTGCTTCTAAGCCTTAAATTCAACCCCGAATCTCATGGCGGACTTCGTTTTTTCAATTTGACCTGATTCGGGCTGGCCCAGCCCGGGAGGTTTTCCTGACTCCATGGTCAGGAAATTTTTGATTTTTGGGCCAAAAATTATGCCGTCCCAAATCAAGCATCCAAAAGTGCTTCTAAGCCTTAAATTCAACCCCGAATCTCATGGCGGACTTCGTTTTTCAATTTGACCTGATTCGGGCCGGCCCAGCCCGGGGGGTTTTCCTGACTCCGCGGTCAGGAAATTTTTGATTTTTGGGCCAAAAATTATGCCGTCCCAAATCAAGCATCCAAAAGTGCTTCTAAGCCTTAAATTCAACCCCGAATCTCATGGCGGACTTCGTTTTTCAATTTGACCTGATTCGGGCCGGCCCAGCCCGGGAGGTTTTCCTGACTCTGCCGTCAGGAAATTTTTGATTTTTGGGCCAAAAATTATGCCGTCCCAAATCAAGCATCCAAAAGTGCTTCTAAGCCTTAAATTCAACCCCGAATCTCATGGCGGACTTCGTTTTTCAATTTGACCTGATTCGGGCCGGCCCAGCCCGGGAGGTTTTCCTGACTCCGCGGTCAGGAAATTTTTGATTTTTGGGCCAAAAATTATGCCGTCCCAAATCAAGCATCCAAAAGTGCTTCTAAGCCTTAAATTCAACCCCGAATCTCATGGCGGACTTCGTTTTTCAATTTGACCTAATTCGGGCCGGCCCAGCCCGGGAGGTTTTCCTGACTCCGCGGTCAGGAAATTTTTGATTTTTGGGCCAAAAATTATGCCGTCCCAAATCAAGCATCCAAAAGTGCTTCTAAGCCTTAAATTCAACCCCGAATCTCATGGCGGACTTCGTTTTTCAATTTGACCTGATTCGGGCTGGCCCAGCCCGGGAGGTTTTCCTGACTCCGCGGTCAGGAAATTTTTGATTTTTGGGCCAAAAATTATGCCGTCCCAAATCAAGCATCCAAAAGTGCTTCTAAGCCTTAAATTCAACCCCGAATCTCATGGCGGACTTCGTTTTTCAATTTGACCTGATTCGGGCCGGCCCAGCCAGGGAGGTTTTCCTGACTCCATGGTCAGGAAATTTTTGATTTTTGGGCCAAAAATTATGCCGTCCCAAATCAAGCATCCAAAAGTGCTTCTAAGCCTTAAATTCAACCCCGAATCTCATGGCGGACTTCGTTTTTCAATTTGACCTGATTCGGGCCGGCCCAGCCCGGGAGGTTTTCCTGACTCCAAGGTCAGGAAATTTTTGATTTTTGGGCCAAAAATTATGCCGTCCCAAATCAAGCATCCAAAAGTGCTTCTAAGCCTTAAATTCAACCCCGAATCTCATGGCGGACTTCGTTTTTCAATTTGACCTGATTCGGGCCGGCCCAGCCCGGGAGGTTTTCCTGACTCCGCGGTCAGGAAATTTTTGATTTTTGGGCCAAAAATTATGCCGTCCCAAATCAAGCATCCAAAAGTGCTTCTAAGCCTTAAATTCAACCCCGAATCTCATGGCGGACTTCGTTTTTCAATTTGACCTGATTCGGGCCGGCCCAGCCCGGGAGGTTTTCCTGACTCCATGGTCAGGAAATTTTTGATTTTTGAGCCAAAAATTATGCCGTCCCAAATCAAGCATCCAAAGTGCTTCTAAGCCTTAAATTCAACCCCGAATCTCATGGCGGACTTCGTTTTTCAATTTGACCTGATTCGGGCCGGCCCAGCCCGGGAGATTTTCCTGACTCCGCGGTCAGGAAATTTTTGATTTTTGGGCCAAAAATTATGCCGTCCCAAATCAAGCATCCAAAAGTGCCTCTAAGCCTTAAATTCAACCCTGAATCTCATGGCGGACTTCGTTTTTCAATTTGACCTGATTCGGGCCGGCCCAGCCAGGGGGGTTTTCCTGACTCCGCGGTCAGGAAATTTTTGATTTTTGGGCCAAAAATTATGCCGTCCCAAATCAAGCATCCAAAAGTGCTTCTAAGCCTTAAATTCAACCCCGAATCTCATGGCGGACTTCGTTTTTCAATTTGACCTGATTCGGGCCGGCCCAGCCCGGGAGGTTTTCCTGACACTGCCGTCAGGAAATTTTTGATTTTTGGGCCAAAAATTATGCCGTCCCAAATCAAGCATCCAAAAGTGCTTCTCAGCCTTAAATTCAACCCCGAATTTCATGGCGGACTTCGTTTTTCAATTTGACCTGATTCGGGCTGGCCCAGCCCGGGAGGTTTTCCTGACTCCGCGGTCAGGAAATTTTTGATTTTTGGGCCAAAAATTATGCCGTCCCAAATCAAGCATCCAAAAGTGCTTCTAAGCCTTAAATTCAACCCCGAATCTCATGGCGGACTTCGTTTTTCAATTTGACCTGATTCGGGCCGGCCCAGCCCGGGAGGTTTTCCTGACTCCATGGTCAGGAAATTTTTGATTTTTGGGCCAAAAATTATGCCGTCCCAAATCAAGCATCCAAAAGTGCTTCTAAGCCTTAAATTCAACCCCGAATCTCATGGCGGACTTCGTTTTTCAATTTGACCTGATTCGGGCCGGCCCAGCCCGGGAGGTTTTCCTGACTCCGCGGTCAGGAAATTTTTGATTTTTGGGCCAAAAATTATGCCGTCCCAAATCAAGCATCCAAAAGTGCCTCTAAGCCTTAAATTCAACCCTGAATCTCATGGCGGACTTCGTTTTTCAATTTGACCTGATTCGGGCCGGCCCAGCCCGGGGGGTTTTCCTGACTCCGCGGTCAGGAAATTTTTGATTTTTGGGCCAAAAATTATGCCGTCCCAAATCAAGCATCCAAAAGTGCTTCTAAGCCTTAAATTCAACCCCGAATCTCATGGCGGACTTCGTTTTTCAATTTGACCTGATTCGGGCCGGCCCAGCCCGGGAGGTTTTCCTGACTCTGCCGTCAGGAAATTTTTGATTTTTGGGCCAAAAATTATGCCGTCCCAAATCAAGCATCCAAAAGTGCTTCTAAGCCTTAAATTCAACCCCGAATCTCATGGCGGACTTCGTTTTTCAATTTGACCTGATTCGGGCCGGCCCAGCCCGGGAGGTTTTCCTGACTCCGCGGTCAGGAAATTTTTGATTTTTGGGCCAAAAATTATGCCGTCCCAAATCAAGCATCCAAAAGTGCTTCTAAGCCTTAAATTCAACCCCGAATCTCATGGCGGACTTCGTTTTTCAATTTGACCTGATTCGGGCCGGCCCAGCCCGGGAGGTTTTCCTGACTCCGCGGTCAGGAAATTTTTGATTTTTGGGCCAAAAATTATGCCGTCCCAAATCAAGCATCCAAAAGTGCCTCTAAGCCTTAAATTCAACCTGAATCTCATGGCAGACTTCGTTTTTCAATTTGACCTGATTCGGGCCGGCCCAGCCCGGGGGGTTTTCCTGACTCCGCGGTCAGGAAATTTTTGATTTTTGGGCCAAAAATTAT